>PIJE02001120.1:104595-112095 GCA_002895965.2 Coryphaenoides rupestris | reverse complement strand
GACAGACAGACAGACAGACAGCCGTTCAGAACGACAGACAGACAGATGGTCAGAACGGCAGAGCGGTAGACAGACAGACCGACAGAGATGCAGACAGACGGCGAGAGAAACAGACAGACAGAGAGACAGGCAGACAGACAGACAGACGGTCAGATGACAGAGCGGCAGATAGACAGACGGACAGACAGATAGCGAACAGACAGACAGATAGGCACTCAGACAGACAGACTGACCGGAACCCTGAGGGACATACAAAACACAAGACAGTAAAGGTGATCCAACAAGCTTCCAATGCTCACCCATTCATCTCCTCTTGCCACTGATGGAAAATGAGAAGAGACTAAGATGCAATGCTCGGACGCTTCTCGAGCGACGTGGCGTGCGACGCCCAAATGCAGATTCGTGACACTAAACGAGAGAAGAGGGACAGTAGAGGCGGGAAAAAGAGCGAGAACGTGAGACACCAGAACATGTATTTCCAGAAAGTGTTGGACTTCTGCAGACTCATCACTTCTCTGCTTCCCTTTCCTCTCAGCGGGCGGAGAGAACGAGGGAAAAAGAGAGAAATATCAACACAAAAAGGAGAAGAGGGACGGAGGTGATGATGAGGAGGAGGGGGCAGTGGGAGTGGAGGAGGAGGAGGAGAGGGGGAGGAGGAGGAGGGAGGGGATAGGACAAGGAGGAGGAAGAGGAGAGAATTACACAGCCTCGTGTTGTAACCTTACCCGTCTTCCGCCCATCAGAGGCCCAGCAGAGGTCACAGAGAACGGCACACTCTCTCACCGACACGGAAGAAAAGACAGGGTTGTCGGGAATGTCCCTCTCTGCTGCCATGGTAACACACAGACGCCACCCTCTCTCTCTGTTTCTCTGTCTCTCTCTCTCTCCCTGTCTCTCTGTCTCTCTCTCTCTCCCTGTCTCTCTGTCTCTACTGTCTCTCTATCTCCCCCTGTCTCTCTCTGTCTCTCTCTCCCCGTACTGTATCTCTCTGTCTCTCTCTCTCTCTCCCCCGTCTCTCTGTCACTCTCTGATTGAGCTGGAAGCAACAGCATGACATCACCTCAATGTCCTGCCTCCCACTTGCCTCCCCAAGTATGTGTGTACGTGTGTGTGTTTGTGTGTGTGTGTTGTGTGTTTGTGTCATGTTTTCCTTGGCTTCCAACCTGCTCTGCTTGGTTTCTGTGGAAGGCTGGGGGCTGCTGTCAAACCCGTTCCCTGTCTCCTGCTGTACAATATGGAAGGAGACTATTTCCTCGCAATGATGTGTACATGCAGGTTAGGCATTGGCAGGTCACTCAGACAACACACACGCACACACGCACACACACACACACACACACACACACACACACACACACACACACACACACACACACACACACACACACACACCACACACACACATACGCGTACACATATACACACACAGGTACGTACACGCAGTACATGCACCCACACACCCAAACCCACACACACACATGCACACGCACACACACACGCACATGCAAAGTCACGCGGCAGATATCAATGACGGGACGTCCCTCTGCCAAGAACAAATTTTCCATCACAGCTCTGGCCACGTATTTGCATGTCATTTGCATATCATTTGCATAGGTTTTGCATTCCTGTGTGCTGCCTGCAATCTTATCCAAGCACCCTCCTTTTTTTTATCATGGAAAAAAAAAAGGCATCCTGCTTTGTATATGCCTTAAGGTCTCAGCTAGGACCACGTAAAATCCCCAGTGTGATTTTTATCTGTGTGTGTGTGTGTGTGTGTGTGTGTGTGTGTGAACATGTGTGTGTGTGTGTGTGTGTGTGTGTTGTGTTGTGTGTGTGTGTGTGTGTGTGTGCTTTCGACGACACCTGCAGACGTTCAGGATCTCGTAGAGGTGGTGCCCATGTCCCTATCCGGACAGGACTCTTACACTCAAGGATTATACCCCCCCCCCCCCCCCCTTTTTTTTGGTGCTTTTTTTTTCTTCTCTTGGCGACCTCGATCTCTTGTGTAAACACACATAACACAGCGCCTGGTGGATGGTCCACACCTACATCCTGCTCCAATGTTATCCACCACCCCACCCCACCCACCACCACCACCACACCCAACCTCCTCCACCCCACCACCACCACCACCACCACCACCACCAACCTCCCCACCACCACCACACCTACACTCATCCAAAGAAAAAGTTTTGCCTCTGCGTTGTCTATTGACCTCCTACACGTGCGGCGACACCCCATCGACACAATTTGATCGGGAACATTTGGGCTGAAAATCCCCCCAAAATACAGTACTTTAGAACTATAGCAGTTGTGTCTTTTTGGCATCCTGGGTGGAGAGTTAGTAGCTCACAGGCAGACTGGGCTGAACTTCAGAATAAAAAGCGAGGGGCAAAACAAACAGAACGTGACAAAAGATTTTTCGGGCCACTAAGTCCCTTTTCCCCCGACCATCGCTGATTTCCATGCTGCGGGTTTTCGTGTGGCTCGGCGAATCCCATTCATCAACGAGTAGAATGTCTGAATCAATATTTGATTGAAAGTATATTCATTGCGTAATAAAGACATGGAATTCTGAGAAATAGAGTTGCCGTGTCAAAAAGCAAACAGAGTCATGTGTAAAGGCCTGAAACATCCACACGTTTCCCAGCCATATTTGCCCATGCATCTCTTTTCTAGACTCAGTCCCTTTTCCTATGAAACACACATGGTCCTGCTTGACTGGTTAAACATGTGTGTGTGTGTTTACCTGCTATGGTTTGTGCATGTGTGAATGTGTGTGTGTGTTGTGTGGTGTGTGTGTGTGTGTGTGGCATGTGTGTGCGTGTGTGCATGTGTGTGGTGTTGCCAGCCATTGGCCAATGTCATGTCCCAAACCTGTCCTCGATCCACAGGAAAGACAACTTTCCTCAGTGTTCCACTGAGGACGAGAGGAGACAGAGAGACAGAGATAGAGAGAGAGAGAGAGGTCAGGTAGGTGAGGGAACGCATATTTGTGTGTGTATAGGTGTGGGTGTGGTGTGTATATATGTGTATATGTCTGTGTGTCTATATATATGTTATGTATGTATGTATGTATGTATGGTGTATGTGTATGTGTGTGTCTTCTTACACTCCCAGGCCTGTCTGACTCCTGCTGCGGTCCCCCGGCTCACACTGACTCCTATAGGGTCATAGATCACTGTGACACACACACACACACACACACACCACACACAATTTGCGCTTAGAGGAGAAATGGGGGGAGAAATAGAAAAGGGAACTCTTTTTTTCTCACACACACACACACACACACACACACACACACACACACACACACACACACACACACACACACACACCACACACACACACACACACACCACACACACACACACACACATACACACACACACACACACACATACACACACACTTTACCATCCTGTGCCCCTTATACACACAGGCTAACCCTGTAACAGTATGTGTGTGTGTGTGTGTGTGTGTGTGTGTGTGTGGTCTTATCAAGCCCTGTGTGCTTCCTGTTGTGCAACCCCACAACCCCACACAGGGGGCTGTCCCTCACACCCCAATCCCCGCTAAAATCCCTCCCGGGTAAGACCTCTTAATTCTTACACACACACACCACACACAACACACACACCACACACACACACACACACACACACACACACATGTGGGACCCTCTGTGCCCCAAACCATTCTCCATCAAATTAGAAGACTCCAGTACAACAGATAGATTGTACTGGAGTGCATTTAATCTGTTTGGCCTCCTTACACATCCAAGCCATCCAACTGCTTGCAAACACTCCATGTACACACACACACACCAATAGGATTATATATATATATATATATTATAATGTTGGGTGTGGGGTGTTGCTCTGATCATGACTGGATACCTGGCCACCCCACTTGACGGCTACCAGCTCGCTCTCCAGCCAGAACCCCATCACAATATTACTATTCCATTTACCATTTGTACTTTTCCGGCCTGTAATTGTAATGCTTTGTTACTTTTCATGCCTGTATGACAACCATTGCACTCCAAACTGTCCCTGGAAGGAGGGATCCCCCATCTGTGTTCCTTCTCCAGATTTCTTCCTTGTTAATTAAGGGAGTCGTTTCTCTACCCTTAGGGGGCTATAGGGCTAGGGGGGTGTCATAATCACATGACCCCATAATCATATGGCCTGTAAAGCCCTTTGAGACTGTAACTGGCCATTGTAGCAATCGCTGCTGCTACTGCTACTGCTACAGGTGACATAAAGTGGCTCTTCCATGGCTCCCCAGACATCAGGACACAGGAAGGTGTTGAATAAATCATTTTATTGCAGAGTTCATCACTGATTGTAGACAGAGCAGGTGGTAAATGCGCTCTCTTGAGTGTGTGTGTGTGTGTGTGTGTGTGTTTGTTGATGGCTGGTTTAACCTGTGGGCATTGATTAGGCAATGCACCACAGGTGTGCAGCCTCACCCAAACCCATGACTCTCACTCCAGGCAGGGTCAGGTGAGGCTGCTTAAACCAGCCATCAACCACACACTTCTTTTCACCACCAGCTGAAAAGATTCTGGGTTCGATCCCAAATGTCCACAGCACCTGTCGGCGAAACCCAAGTCCAACTGAATTTGTACACTAAAATGTATACAGATTCACCATAAGTGTTTACTAAATGTCTCGACAATCAATCATAAAAATAGATGAGCCATCGCCAAGCAAACACTGACCGCTTTCTGGCAGCGATGCCGAAGTATATTTGCCCCGAAAAGTGTGTGTGTGCACTTTGCACATGTGTGCGTGTGTGTGTGTGGTGTGTGTGTGGTGTGTGTGTGTAGGTGTCTGTGTTTGGACAATGGAATCTGTTTTAAGACTGTGTGCATGCGTGGATGTGTGTGTGAGCGCATTGTGAGTATTACGACTGTGTGTGTGTGTGTGTGTGTGTGTGTGTGTGTGTGTGCGAGTGTGTGTGTGTGCGTGTGCGCGCAAGTGTGCATGTGTGTGTGTGTGTTTGTGTCTCTGTTATCTGACCAGAAGGCTGTACACCTGTCCTTTATGATTCACCTTACAAGCATACATCCCATAATTTCGACATACCTGTGAATACCTCCACGCTGCGGCGCCGTGATGACCATTGCAGAGCGTGAACCAGCAGTTATTGTGACGACTTCCTGTCTGTTTGTTCTCTCCTGGGTGGTGGAGGTGTGTGTGTGTGTGTGTGTGTGTGTGTGTGTGTGTGTGTGTGTGTGTGTGTGTGTGTGTGTGTGTGTGTGTGTGTGTGTGTGTCTTGTTATCGCCGGGATCACCATGATATTCGTTTCTTTATGGGTTGGTTTTTTTCTCATTCCAATATCAATGATCAATTTATCTCAGGCTCCGCTTCCTTGAGGTGGTTCCCCCCCCACCCCCTCTCCCCACACACACCCCCCACACACACACACACACCCCACACACACACACACACACACACACACCTGGTAGCAGGTGTTGGCTGTATGGTGGGAGATTGCGCAATCATGTACAACGGCGACGGGGGATGGAGAGAGAGTGATAGAGAAAGAGAGAGGGAGAGAGAGGGAGAGCGGGAGAGGGAGAGAGAGAGAGGGAGAGAGAGAGAGAGAGGGAGGGAGAGAGGGAGGGAGAGAAAGGGGGAGAGGTGGGCAAGGGGGATTCCACACAGGAAGCAGGTAATTGCCGCGTTCAGTTTCCCTTTGTTTGTTCCCATGTTCAATATCAAGAAACATTGACTGAACCATCTAGAATTGACGGCCGTTCAGCCAATCAGAGTGCTTGTAAACAATGACACATTTCTCCATTGAAGCTCACGGTGGTGAAACATTGCTTTTGGCTGTTGCCTGTAGTTCCCCCATGACTTTGTGATTCAGTCCATGGGCTGGGCCTGGCCTCCGGGTCTGACCAGGGATTCCTCGTTCGCTGAGTGCAATGGGGATCAAAAGAGTCAATGTAAGATAACATCTGTGTGTGTGTGTGTGTGTGAGTGTGAGTGTGTGTGTGTGAGTGTGTGTGTGAGTGTGTGTGTGTGTGTGCGCGTGTTTGTGTGTGTACGCGTGTGTGGTTTCTACACAGGATGGGAGGTGGCGGGCAGGACTGTGTGTTCCTATCATACTTTAGCGCGGGGGAAGGGGAGGTGGGGGGGGGGGCGGCTATTACACAATCAGTGAATGAAGATGCCTTCTGCTGACATGTGCAAACCATGTACATGCAGATTACTGTTATCATTGGTTACGGCGAAATGTGTCGAAGCCTTAAGATCGAGATTGAAATCTCGACACAAGACTACCTCTGCTTGCCAAAGTAGTCGTCTTATGCTTTTCGTCATTGATTTGGAAGCCAGGCTTAACGTCTGGCACGTCAAGACGTTAAGCCTGGGTCCTTGTAATACACACACACACAGGTCTGGGGGTCCCCCTGCCCTGCCTTGGGTCAGGGGGTCACTATAGGATCAAATCCAACGCACGATTCGCTGGATGGATGTCATGGATGGATGGAAGTTGTAGAATCATCCAATGGATAGATTATTACAATATAGGTGGATGGATGAGATGAGATGGATGGATGGATGAGATGAGATGGCTATTTCAATGTTGATGGATGAATGGAAATGGAGGAATAGATGGATGATTGGACTGATGAGTGGGTGAGGTTGGTAGAGGCGGCGTGGATGATAGGTGGATGGATGGATGAGCCCAATGGATGGATGGATGGATGAATGGATGACGGAAGTATGACGGATGGCTGAATAATGATTCTGAATGATGTTATGATGTTGTTTTTCTGTCAGTGTGCAGCTGTCTCTACTCCCGCTCTCGTGATGTTGTTGTTGTCTTCTGGAGGTACTCCCCCCTGCCCCCCCCCACACACACACACACACACACACACACACACACACACACAATACACATACACACTTCCTCCCACAGGGGCCTTTGTTTTGGAGCTTTACAACGCACTGAGTCGCACGTGCGTACACAGGCACACACACACACACACACACACACACACACACACACACAGACACAGACAGCCGCACATGCACACATGTGCACACACACACACACACACACACACACGCATGCACGCACCCATAAACTCACGCACAAACACACACACACACACACACACACGCCACACACACGCACACACACGCACACACACACCCATGACGTATTTGCATTGGCTCATCTCACATACATCGGATGGTATTGTAAACAGTATTTGCCGGATTAGGTCTAATCAGTTCAAAATGGATTCTGATGACACTTGTATTTAATTTCAACCACATGGGCATAGAGTCTGTGCATCGGGGCTCCGTATTGAGTCTCAACACGCTGCAAGGCACTGCGATGTCATGTGACGTAGTCCGTCTGCGTGACTCTCTTGTATGCATTCTGCTGCTCAACCTCTTCCTGGTGTCACTGGACTACCTGCCCTCTCTTCTTATTCTTTAGTACGCCTGGACGTCGCAGCGCTGTACACCTGG
>PIJE02001120.1:97095-99595 GCA_002895965.2 Coryphaenoides rupestris | reverse complement strand
AGAGAAGAGGTGGAGAGGCAGGAGGAGCGGAGGAGGAGAGAGAGGAGGAGAAGAGGGAGATAGAGCAGGACCCGAGAGAGGAGCGGAGAGGAGAGAGGAGGAGAGGGAGAGAGGGGGAGAGAGCGGGAGAGTGGAGGCAGCAAGGAGGAGAGAGCGCGGGAGGCGAAGGCGGAGGAAGAGAGGAGAGAGAGGAGGGAGAGGGGAGAGGAGGACGGGAGGAAGAGGAGGAAAGAGGGGAGAGGAGGAGGGGAAGAGGAAGAGAGAGGAGAGAGGGAACGCCTAGTGCCTGGGTGTTTCATGGACAGTGTTTTGAAGAAGCATACTAATAATAAATGTGTGTGTGTGTGTGTGTGTGAATGTGTGTGTTGCGTGTGTGTGTGCGTAAATGCTTTTGTCTGTGTTTGTGTTGTGTTAAGCACCGTTGTATGGGACGTCGCCAAAAAAATAGGTTACAAAACCTGTGATCTCGTGTGTGTGTGTGTGTGTGTGTGTGTGTGTGTGTGATGAGCTCCATTGAGAGTCTCTTCCTTCTGCTCTATTTACCCAGGTGAATAGAGAGGCCGAACCAAGCCTGAGCGGGAAAAATGTGTGTGTGTGTGTGTGTGTGTGTGTGTGTGTGTGTGTGTGTGTGTGTGTGCGCGTGTGTGTGTGTGTGTGTGTGTGTATGTGCGCGTGTGTGTATGTGTGTGTGTGAGTGTGTGTGCGCGCGCGTGTGTGTATGTGTGTTGGAGTGTGGTGAGTGTGTTTGTGTGCACGGGGTGGGGTGGTGGGGTGTATGTCGTGCATGTGACTGTATCTAAGAACAAGTTCTCAAGAAGTAATCAATCCAGTTGTCCCTCTCCACACACACACACACACACACACACACACACACTCACAGACATGCCTGAATATTTTCTGTCGTAAATAATATCAACCACATTTATGATTGAAGCCCAAAGCACGCGGGACAGACATAAAATAAAATAAAAACTTTCTTTCTTGGGTCCCCCTGCAAAGATGAAGCAAAATAAACTCCCGCCTTGTAGTTTGGGCTTTATAGTAAAACATACCAACACAGGGATACTGTTGAAGTAGACTAGAGTGAGAATGGTGATGTATTCGAAAATTATTCTGAATGGGGCCAGTAGTCATGGTGGGATATGAGGGCCCCACTAAGTCAGGAAACCATGACCACACACACACAAACCAAAACTCTTTCTCTGTGTGTGTGTGTGTGTGTGTGTGTGTGTGTGTGTTGTGTGTGTGTCTGTCTGTCTAGCCGCATGTGTCACATGTGCATATGACTATTTGAGCGCTAACAGTCTCTTCAGGGTGTTCAAACAGCACCATAAGTTATGATCTCAATCGTGATCGAAAAAAAAAGGGATCGTGCATAATTCAGACGCGGCCAAGTTCGACGAATCCCGCATATTGAAGTTCATATCCGCCCGATAATAATAATCGGAAATATAACGTTCAGAAGCATGCCAACCCATCGACGGCGGTGTGTCGACATCAGGTTATCAAGCACATTAGTTAAAAAAAAACAAAAAAAAACAGGTGCCTTGGAATGTGCAAAACACACTCGTCAGGAATTCCGTGGGGCGAGGGACAATTAAAACGGGTTGTGCTGTTTTCGGGACATAGTTCATCGATTCATCTTCTCGTAGGCCGACGTGTTGATGCTTGCAATTAGCCAGCTGATGAAGTAGCTGCAAAACAAGAAAGCCTCTCTGAGCGATATATACAAAAAAAAAAAAGGGTTCTACGATAAGACAAGATGCCGGCACTTTGCTCATCCCGCGAGGGGGAATTCATTTTCTGTGAGTTTCTGTATATGTTAGCTCTCAGACATCAGATCTTGTGTGTTGTTGTTTTTTTTGCTCTTTGACCCCGTTGGCACAATTACGCCTGACCCACTTTCTAAATGTTCACAGTTATTGTTTTTGCACGACGATCTGCAGCAGGCATGTTGCCCTGTAGCTCCTCTGGGCTGGAAAACAAAGGACAACAACAACAACAACAACAACAACAACAACAACAACAACAACAACACAAACGGCCCAACGAATAGTCAGCAAATCTGTGTGTGAAGAGTGACTGTTACAGACGCTCCTAATCAACTCACCAGCAGCTCCCAACAGACTCTGTCTCTCTCTCTCTCTCTCTCTCTCTCTCTCTCTCTCTCTCTCGCTCTCTCTGTTTACCTCTCTGCTATCTCTCTACCCATACTATCTCCCTTACAGTGCATTGAATTTATCTCTAACTTGGTGCTCTCTTCACGTGTCGACTGCGTGTGTTATCCATATGCAGGGGCCCTCACATGGCCCCCCGGCGGCCCACAGGACGCTAAGGACCCCTCGGCGTCAGGCTCCGTCATTGCATTTAATTGTACTCTGTTGCTCTGCCTAACAAACACACATATTGACACACATACTTTCTTCCTGGTTCACCTCTCTTCCGCCGAGGAGCTGTGTACGAAAATCAGCCAAAAGTTGACCCAAAACTAAGTGCAGTC
>PIJE02001120.1:82095-87095 GCA_002895965.2 Coryphaenoides rupestris | reverse complement strand
ATCACATCTAGACCTAAAATGAGTCTTGCTCGTGCCTCGTTCCTCACACATGCATGCACACTGTCACAGTCCACTCACCGGTAGTGATGGCTGGCCTCTCAGCTCATTCTCTGTTGACATGAGCAAGAGTTCGATCTCCTTCACCCTCTTCTCCTTCTCCGGGTCCTCCTCACTATAGTGTCTCTGATTGGTAGAAAGAGGAGGAGAGAGCGCGAGAGAGAGAGTGAGAGAAAGCAAGAGAGGGAGAGAGAGAGCACGTGAGAGAGAGAGAGACTGCTGTTAATTTGCGCACGGTGCTTTGTGACAAATGAAACCACTGAGACGCGAGTTCTGTTCTGTTCACAAAGGACTCAATTGTTTGTTGTGATGGTACCTGTATGGCTGCGGTTCCGTGCTGGGGAATGTTTCGAATATGCAGGGCCATGGGGAAGACCTAAAGAACAAGAAAGACGACGAAAATATACGAATAATTAGAGGCCTGCCCTCTTCTACGAAGCAAAAGACATTTTACTTAGTAGAACGTTTTAATACGGACCCATGTCATCCCTTTCCAGGCCCACTCACCCTGTGCGCCTCAGAGATGTAGGGGTACCCGGCGGGCGACTGGAGGTGCTGCAGGGGCCCGTGGCTGGACGCGTGGTGGTGGGCGAAGCTCATTAGGTGATTGGTGGCCTTGACGTAGCCGGACGTGACCGGAGAGCGAGCCCGCCACGTTCTTGGCGGCCGTCTGGAGGTAGCCCTCCTGCTCCACCTTCCGTCGCATGGTGGAGTTCCAGTGGTTCTTGATGGCGTTGTCGGTCCTGGGAGGGACAGATCGGCAGCCGTTATTTTTATGCCACATGGCCGTAGTCTGTACACACGCACGCATTCATCACAATATGAAAGAGATAGCCATGTGCCAATGTAAAGACAAAGACACGGTAAAATTCGAGTCATACCTGATAGCATTATCAATGCTGGCACACACATATACACACACACACCACTCCACTCACTCCGCGCGTGCACACACCACACACACACACACCTGATAAAGGGTAGCATGTTGCGCTCACACACAGAGACAACAGAGACAGGAAAGATAAAGCTCATTGCTCTCATTGCAAAACTCCCTTTTGCTAATATGACCATCTCTAACTCTAACTCTAACCCCCTCCCCATAGGCCACCCCCCCACACACAGACACACACAGACACACACTCATTACCACTCAGATCTTTGCATCTCTTGCTCTCTCTCACTCTCCTCTCCACTATCTCAATATTTCTCATTCTCTTTCCCTGTCTGTCTCTCACTCTCTCCATGCTGGCTCTCTCTCTCTCCATACTGTCGCTCTGTCTCTCACTTTCTCAATATTTCTCTGTCTCTCCGTCTCTCTCTTTGTCTCTCCATCTCTTCGTCTGTCTCTCTGTCTGTCAGGCCTCTCCATCTCTCTCTCCGTCTCTGTCTCTTCTCCTCTCTCTCTCTCTCCTCTCCTCTCCCTCGTCTCTCTCTCGTCTCTCTCTGTGTCTCTCTGTCTCTCACCTCCCCGGCAGCAGCTTGGCGATCTCGGCCCAGCGGTTGCCCAGCCTCTCGTGGGCCTGGTAGATGATGCGGTCCTCCTCCTCGGTCCACGACGTCTTCTTCACCTCGGGGTTCAGGTGGTTGTGCCAGCGCTCGCGGCACTGCTTGCCGATGCGCCCCTTCAGGTGCTTGGCGATCACCGACCACACCGCTTGGCGCCGTACTTCTGCCCAGCTCGATTACCTGGGGGGAGGGGGGGGGGGGGGGCAGAGAAGAGAGAGGAGAAAATGGAAGAAGAGAAAAGGAGGAAGCCACGTGCATAGTAACAGAAGAATGAGGTAGAGAGGGAGAGAGAAGGAAGGAGATAAGGAGAAGGTGGAGAAAAGGGGAAGAAGGATTAAAAAGGGGTGGAGGGGGGGTGTAGAAGAGGAAGAGTAAAAAGCAGGACGGGGTGGGGGCGGGGGCGAACAAGGGAAAGAGAACCAATGGGGAGACAGAAAAACCAATTAGTCTTTCGGCACTAAAACAGTGTTGACACACAATGCATCAGTGAAGTCACAATCCCCTACCGAAGTAACTCTTCCTACTTCTATCTCCGAGGAGGAGGAGGAGGAGGAGGAAGGCTTCTCCTCTCTCCTTGCCCCTCCCCTTTCTTTGTCTTTATCTCTAATCTCTGGAGGTGATTGGAAACACCTGTTGCTCGATGGGGAGTTTCCAGTGAAACGTTAGCTAGCTACGCCCCCCCCCCCCCTCTCTCTGATAATGAGACACCGATCACACATCTGGATGGACGCTCCAACCACGGTGGCTAACTTGGAACACCTTGAACATCATGGGTGGTATAAAAAAGATACCGTGGCAGTAGTACCTGGAGTGTATACAGTATTTATTACCCCAGTTGCATTCACTGCGATTTTTTATATTTGATTTATATTGATGTGATCAAAATGCTCTCTCTAATTATATGAATAGTCTGTCTCTCTCTCCTCAACGTAATATTACCACTCTGTCTCTCTCCTATCCGTTTCCTGAAGGCAGACTTTAAGGTATATCTAAGTGTTTTATTGAAGTGTTCCTTACCCTCTGGTCCTCCTCTTTTGGTCCAGGGGCCCTTGATGAGTTCTGGATTGAGCACCTTCTGCCACCGGTGCTGGCACTGCACATCGGTACGGTTCTGGTGGTCCAATGAAGAACATTCACACATATGTTCATGAATGAATGACGATCACAACAAAATACAAGGCAGTGTGTGTGTGTGTGTGTGTGTGGGGGGGGGGGGGGGGGGGGGGGCGGTGCTTTTAGAACTTACATTTAGTAAACTTGAAATCACTTTCCAGTCCTCGGATCCATGCATCTCAACAAACTTTTTCAACTTCTCATCCTGGAACGAAGGTATATGTTAAAAAAACACTTTAAAAATGTCAGTCATCTATTAAGCCAAAAGGTCAACCTGAACAACATTAAGGAGAACTAACAGGTTATGGGGGAAGTAAGCCGTGATCATACTTTTATGTTCCAGCTGTGTGTTTTTATATGGCCAATAACAGGACATAGAACAGGAGAACCTGGCTGGTTATCCTGGTGTGTGTGTGTGTGTGTGTGGTGTGTGTATGTGTGTGTGTGTATGTGTGTGTATGTGTGTGTCTGTGTGTGTCTGTGTGTGTCTGTGTGTGTCTGTGTGTGTACAGAGAGATCACTTATTATAGTCTTACTTTATTTGTATTTTACACACACACACACACACACACACACACACACACACACACACACACACACACACATCCACAGAGTGAGAGACACACACACACACACACACATACACAGAAAGAGAGAGGGAGAGACACAGAGGGACACACAGAGGGGCAGACAAGATGATCACCTCTTCCCGTGTCCAGCGCGTCTTGCCCAGGTGCCGTTTGCCCGTCTTGGCCAGGGGGCCATCGTAGTCGTGGTCGTACATCTCGACCTCCTCATCATCCTCCTCGCTACTGTAAACACTGGCGAGGGAGACACAGGGAGAGACAATAATAAATGCCAGCTCGGATCGTGAGAGAACACTGACGAGAGGGATGGGTGGATGATGCCGTGCGAACGTGAAAAAAGAGAGAGTGTCTGAGGAGACACTGCGTTGCATTCTAAATACTGAAGACAATACAAAAGGGCTGTGTGTTTTTCTCACTCCCTAATCATCCGTCTTTAGATCGCCTATAAAAGAGCATGGGGCAGTCTTTAGCTCATCAGGTGGCAAGACAGACAGAACCAGTCATTCTTGAAGGTCCGGGTACGGGATTTCAGCCAAGACACCCACAGCGGGGGGGGGAGAGAAGAGAGAGAGAGAGAGAGAGAGGAGAGAGAGAGAGAGAGATGAAGAGAGAGGAGAGAGAGAGAGAGAACAGAAAGGGTGGGGGGAAGAGGAGAGAGAGAAGAGAAGAGAGAGAAGCGGGAGAGAGGGAGGGGAGGACAAAGAGGGAGAAGGGATGGTTGTGCGTTGGACGAACAGGTTCTCGTGTTTTTGGTTTCCACAGATACTGGGATTGGCACATGTAATCATAATTTCATGAACCAAACGTGTTCAAACCTGCACTGACATTGTACAGCGCATGCACTCAAGCAGGCAGACAGGTAACCCCACGCGCGCGCACACACACACACACACACACACACACACACACACACACACATGCGTGCACGCACACGCACGCACACGCACGCACAACACACACACACAATACAAAGGCATGCATGCACGCGCAAACACTCGCAGGTATTACGAGTGCGGACCATTGTGAGGGGAATATCCTGTGCGTGTATGTGTGTGTGTGTGTGTGTGTGTGTGTGTGTGTGTGTGTGTGTGTGTAGAGTTTGTACGCTACTGTTTGTGTTCAGTACAATATCTAGCACGGATTAATTGCATATGCTTTGACAAAGAGTATTTAGGACTGCATACTAACATCAAACCCTTTTATAGAACTATTATAACATAGTTCTTCAACACGATAGACCTACTTAAAAATGCAAAATTACAACCTTAGCACTAAATTAGAGGAATTGTGTCACTTTTCTAATCCACCTGCTACCAGCAACAAATAAAGAACAAAATAACCAAATAACTAAATTCAAGTACATTTCTCAAAAAGTAAATTTTAAATCTATTCATGAATGAACACAGAGTAATCCGCATCACAGCATCAATGTCATGTGAGAGGGTGGGCATCACATCGGTGTGTATGGCAATCCAGCACATAGAGTTTGGGGTCTTCTTCACAGGGCCTATCATGTGTTCATCATGTTGCTCCCGGACAGAACTAAAAACCAAAAACAGCCACTGCATTTCTTGGGCAAAAAAAAAGAAGCAAATGTGACATCCGTGGAGTTTAAATAAAATTGGTAATAACTGGAAACAAGTGAAGCACTAAATTTAAAAAATTATTGTGACCAAGACGTCCCGTTTCACCACCTCGTGGCGCTGCGCGGTCAACTTTTATGTCAACATAAAG
>PIJE02001120.1:22095-77095 GCA_002895965.2 Coryphaenoides rupestris | reverse complement strand
CATGCACACACACATACTCATGCACGCATGCACACACGCGTCAAGTGGCAACTCAAGTGTGAGGTAAACCTGTCTCTTTCTTTCTCTCTGTTGTTCCACCTTGCCCTCCTATACCTTCGTCAATCTAGGCAGTTCTGCATCAAACCGCCACCTGCAACATGAGCCATTCCAATGAAAAGCTCTTTAGAATTACCTAAGCAGCTGTCTTTCATTACGTGAGTCTATTTTTAGACAGGGGAGACACGCCAAACCTCATGTTTCATATATCGATGTGCAGATATGTCACTCTTTTTTTTTTTTTCCGTCCCTGCATCATCGCTGGCGGTATCATATTTTTCACTGACATTTTCCTCTCTTCTCCTCTGTCGTCACGCACAGTGATGGGATTGAGACACCCCAAGTCAAAACCCTTCACAACACACACATTAGTGTGTGTGTGTGTGTGTGTGTGTGTGTGTGTGTGTGTGTCTGTAGTATTTGTATCAGTGTGTCTAAAGGGTGTTTTGCCTCTGTGAATAGGAATGAGTGTCAAGTTCTTTATTTGAATAGAAGTGTCACTGTAATGACTTTACTGAGAAACATATCTTTGTCTTTTTAATCTCTGTACAGATATCTGGGGAATTTCAGCCAGTGCATAAACGGGGCATGAGTCAATAAAAGTGTGTATAGGCATGTGGGCATAATTCTACTTTTGCCATTCATGTACTATTCCACACAATGTATTCATTAAAAGTAACAGTAAACTCACTCACTGGTTCCGTATGTACAATTATAGTCACAAACCAATTAAATTCATTGGCGTTCTGTACGGGGAGTCTTTAACGGGTCTCAGATCAGTTGCGCGCTCTTTGCGAGCCGCTCCCAAAGGTGACGCTGACGTCGAAAACAACCGATCTGGGATCTGAGCGCGAAGCAGCAGCAGCAGCGCGGAGAAGCTTCTGCGCCTGCGCACTGGCACACACACACGCACACACGGTGGTTCACGTCCACGCAATGGCAGGCGGAGAGTGAAGCGCCTCTCTCTCTCTCGATATTATTAAACCGACACACAGTCCGGCTCAGAAGGGAGACACAAAGCAAACATGTCTCGCCACAGAAATGTCCGAGGTTACAACTACGATGAAGGTAGACAGACAGTGTGGATTGTACGCGTTGTTTTGAATCGCTTTAGAGCAGTAAAAGTAGGCCGCTAAATGTGTTAGCTTAAAAACCCTTGCTAAAGTAGTGGTGGTGGTGGTGGTGGCGGCGGCTAACTCAGCGGGAATCGTCATCATCATCATCATCATCATCATCATAATAAGACGAAGATATTGTTGAAGTAGTGACGCCTCACACCCAACGTGTACAAAAACCCAGAGAGATACAGTCGAGCCTGACGGGTTGTTGTTGTTGTTGTGTTGTTGTTTTGATGTCTCACAAAAGTTAACCTCACGCTGACATTAATATTATTACATTTATATTGTTTCAGAAATAGTTCTAATAATAAAAACAACAACAACAGGGTGACGAACAGCCCCCTCAATCTATCCACTTGTTTTACAGCTTATGTATGTGTGTGTGTGTGCTCTTTTGCTGATTCGTCAAAACGACAGCTGTCACTCACAATAACACAATAGAAGCAAGGTCTCTTGTATAATCTCTATCGTCTTTATGTGCAATATTCTTTATATCATGTGCAATACTTCCTCTTACCATAATTATTATTATTATTATTATTATTACCCTTGTATTACACTTCAATTATTGCCCAATTCTTTTTGCTGACTGAATGTCTTATCTTACCTATATTTGTATACTTCTCCTAGGACTGACTTACTGTACATTTGTAAATCTGTTATTTTATTTTATTATTCTACTGTTTATTTCTCTATAGTTTTATTATATTGCTATGCAACCTGGCACAAGAATTTCCTTCGGGATCAATAAAGTTCGATCTTATCTTATCTTATCTTATACGGAGGACAGGAGCACCCATTGGGGAGGAGAAGACGCTCGACTTCCCTGTATTTATGTATTTATGCTTATTCACAGACTTTGACGACGATGACGTGTATGGACAGTCTGTCGACGATGACTACTGCATTTCACCAGCAACAGGTTGGTGTCCACAAGTCCACTTGATCCCCCCCAGACAGTTCACTTCCTGCCCACCACGTACCTTACCTATTTGTTGTGTGTACTGTAAATAATCCCAGCTGATTTATGAACTGTGTTTGGGAAATTACATGTAGTGGAATCTTGTCTAGTTTGTGCTGGTCAGTAGTGAATGCTATTCTGTAAAATTGATGATTCTTAGAGAAGCATGCATAGACATATTCAGTGCAAAAAATCCAGCTAATTCGTTCACATCCAAGTTGACTTGAATAACAGCGTCCAGCCAACTGACTTGTGAGGTCTCTGGTTTCCCCAGCCGCACAGTTCATCTACTCCCGGCAGGAGAGGCAAACGCCCAACGTGGAGCCAGTGGAGGAGGAGTTTGAGGAGGAAGAGCAGGTCGCCATGTCCCCTACCGTCAGTCCCAGCCTCGACCCTCTTCAACAAGGTGACTTTATATATTAGTATGGCTGGGCTACAAGGAATACTTGGCAATAAGGAGTTAGTATCATGAGCCCCAAAGCAATGGAAGACTAAACTAAATGGTAAATGCTTAATGGATCGCTTTTATCCAAAGCGCTTTACAGTTGCCTCACATTCACCCATTCATACACCAACGGCAGTGCCAACCATGCAAGGTAACAACCAACACGTCAGGAACAGTTAGGGTTAGGTGGTGTCCGGGGATCGAACCAGCAACCTTCCTGTTGCCAGACAACCGCTCTTAGCCCCTAAAACTATCCCTAAACTACCCATCTGCACGGTATGTCAAGATATGGTAAAATATCTGGTAAAATAAAGAAAAATGATCACAGAATGTTTTATTCTTTGAAAATAAATGCTTAATGAGCGAACATCTATGACCAATGCTTGATTGGGGGGGAGGGGGTGAATCCGTTATTCATCATTCATTGCATTCATTGAAGTTTTACTGTATTCTAAATAGAATTATGTTCCCGCAGCCCAGCTATACTCTTGTCTGGACCAAATGCGGACTGTGCTTGGAGACTCTGTGCCCGATTCGGTCCTGACCCAGGCGGCTCTGCACTGCGGGTATGACCCTCAGAAGGCACTTGATGCGGTGCTGTCTGGAGACACCGCCTCTTCTAAAACCACCAATCACAGGACGGCATCGGAAGTACAAGCCCAGGAGCAGAAGGCCCCGGCAACACAAAGAACCAATCCAGAGGGTTCGGCTGCACCACCGGATGAGAAAGGTACAGCTAGAGCAGGTTGCATATATATATTTATATACTGTACATTTTCCATTATTTTCAAGCTCAGATTAAGATGTACATTTTGATTCCTGCACTCGAGGTTTAAAGTCCATCATACCTAAATAACTAGAATACTAACATGATGTCCAGGTACATAGGTTCATCTTTTTATGTAAACTGGAATTGACATAAGTGCCAATTGCAAAACTGCTATTTAGATATTTGCTCAAGGTAAAATCATAATTAAACCTCTCCGTCCATCCTCGATGCCTCATCTGGCCTTTTTGACCAAAAGACTGCATCACCAGAAAATAAACTGCATCGGTATTTTGGTTTGTCCTTATAGAGGGGATGAACATTTATTGTTTTTCATCAATTATCATACAATTTCAGATGTTTAAACAAAATGCCTGTTCTCTCCCTCTTCCCTCTTCCCTCCTCCCCCCCCCCCCCCCCCCCCCACCTTTGACCTGTTCTCCACCCCACTGGTCAACTTGCGGTTGGCTTTTGTAAGGTAAGGAGCTTGCATTTATTCATCCAAAACATCCGCAACCCAGAGCACCATGCACACCACCGCACACACAACAACAACACAGATATGTGCGCAAGTCGGACCACTTAATTTATGTAACCTCCTCGCTCAGTCGAACTGTGCTCCTGTGGTTAATGGCTCGGAGAGGCAGGGTCTTTCCAGGCAAGGCGTTGGCTCAGGCAGTTGCGGTGGCACCAGTCTGGCCCAGCTCATGTCGGAGCACGGGCAGAGGGGTCAGCCGTTGGGAATGTTTGGTTTGGGCTCATCTCCGCTCTGCGCTCTCCTAGGCGGAGCTCCGTGCGCCGCGCCTCAGCCTAGTCTCTCGGAGTTGGCGTCCCTGCAGATGCCTCCACTGTGTGTTGGCTCTGCCCAACCCGACCCTCCTCCTCCTCCCCCCTCCCACCTTGCGGCCTCATTGGGGAGTTTGACTCTCGGTAACTCCCAAGTGTCCCGTGCGAGTGGTCCTCCCCCTGGCTTTGGCGGCCTCAGCTCCATCCTACAGAGTAGTCAGTCGATGGAAATCGGACCTCGCGGCGGAGCACAGCATCCTAAAGGGAGCCCCTCTTTGGCCGATCTCATCCAGGAGCACTCGCACCGCAGCCCCGCCTTGTACGACTCCCTTCTCGGGGCCCATAGCACGGTGGCTCCTGCATTCCCACAGGGCAGAGCGGAAGCCGGACAAATGCCGTCACTATCTCAGCTCGCCTCCTTGCACCAAAACAAGGATGACATGTCACAAGGGTGCACGCCCAGTCTTATTGTGTGTAACTCGACAAACACCGCTGCGCTAGGTTTAGGCTCGCTGCCCTCGCTGTCTGCACTCAGTTTGAAATGGGAACCCAACCCTGCCCCGTCATCAACAGGGAACGCATTTAATCAGCAGTCAGGGTCCCAGACACGCTCTCTGTTCCAGTTGGCTGCTCAACACCAGGTCACCAGCTCAGCGGCCACCTCCGACCTGTCGGGATACTCTCTTTCCCCGCTCTTCAAACCTAAGGAAGCGTGCGAGGAAGACAGCAGCTTTGCCGGTGGTTTGAGGGAAACGGGGACAATCCGACGTGAACCCTACGCCGTGCACCCCGTGCCCAGCAAGAGCACTCCTGAGTCGGGTGAGAAGATCGACTTGAGCACACTTATGGCACAGTCAGACGGCGTGGGTCGTGGCTCGCCCTCTTCGTCGTCCACCGTGCTGGGATGGAAGCCGTCGGTTTTTGCCAGACCTTCCGTGTTCGCCGTGAGTCTTTCTGTCTCCACTGCCGGCTGGAAGAAGAGCAAGCACAGGCTAGGCAGGCCCGGCCCGCGCTCACTGAACTACTACCAGGCCTTCCTGCGCTGCTCACGCTCGGAGCAGGGCAACGGCGACGACCACCAGAACCAGCTCTCGCCAATCGAGCCCTTCCGCTTCGACACGCCCTCACCCGATGACGTTGTCCGAGCCAATCAGAAGAAGGCTTTTACCAGGTAGATTTAGCATGGAACAAAGCTATGTACTACAAGTTAACCCTGGCCCTGGGTAGCACCTGTGGACCTCTGATGCTGTCAAACGGAGAAGATAATAATCTCAGATTACTTTTGGCAGCTTAGAAGTCTTCACCACTGACTGATTTACAAAAAAATATTCCAAGAATTTCAACCAAATGTTCTTTACACAGCATTTATGGATTTACTTATTTGGAGATCCTTTTTTTTTAACTGGTCTATTTTTGTATTTGTAAACAGTTGTTAGATTTAATTGCCATTTTTAAATCCATTTAATGTAGGCCGAACTTACTTTTTAGCTTTTAGTTCTGGTTTGATAGTTTCTTTACCTTCATAGTGGGTTTTTTTTAAAAAACTTGTAGTTCAATGGGCCAGATGGAAAGCGGCTGTGAGCATCTCCCTCAGAAAGAGGTTGATTATATCACAGGTGTGAACCAGCTTTTGGAATATGGATCAGTTAACCATTGTTCTGGTTTTAACTTTTTCTGGTTCACGGTGGGAGACATTGTGGTGCACAGAGACACCTGGAGAGTTTCCCATATGCAACACATACGTACGCACACAGACACAACAGGCAGTATTAAACAGTTGTGTAGTTTTACATTTTCCATAATGGTTTTAACTATTGTCTGTATTGCTCACCAATAAAATGTAACCCTCAATTGTATGAAACATACAGTATATATTTTTTAAAGCTCTGTTGGGGTGTAGGTGTGGTTGAATCTGCTTCAAAATAAAGATGACATCATTTATATAATCTACAAACTCTGGGTG
Source organism: Coryphaenoides rupestris (assembly GCA_002895965.2). Taxonomy (NCBI): domain Eukaryota; kingdom Metazoa; phylum Chordata; class Actinopteri; order Gadiformes; family Macrouridae; genus Coryphaenoides; species Coryphaenoides rupestris. The sequence goes on along the minus strand of PIJE02001120.1, from coordinate 70,999 downwards.
GGTCGTTTTATGCTTGTGCGGGAAAAAGAGTGTTTTTATAAACATGCACCTGACTCATCTTTGTGTAGTCAGGTGTGTAATTTTAGATGACTTTGTTTACTCCCTTTAAAACACACTTAAAATTCTGTTAATATATTGTGGAAGTGTGTGTGTTTGGTGGCTGGCTGGCTTAATTGGCCTCACCTGGCCCAGTTAGAGTCTGGGGGGGTGGGGCTGCAAGCCTGTGGTGCATTGGCTAACCAATGCTCCGCAGGTTAAGTCAGCCACCAGCGCACACACTCGGGGAGCGTTAAGATGCTCTGTCCATGTCATGTCATGTTTCCAAATACATTAGCGTTGCGGTAGTGTGTTGTGCAGTACCGCGATGCTACAACTTTGAGTCGTGTCGCGTGTTATCAACATGTGAGCTCTACATACATATAAAGTCAATGCCAACGCCGGCATTTTGGCTGTTCTCTACTTCTTTTAAGGAGATCATGTTTGTGCACTCATGGAGTCTCGAGTGGTTCGTGCGTGTGTGTGTGTGCGGTGATGCGTGCATGTGGCGTGTGCGACATGCGTGCACGCGCATAAACTTTGCACAGGTGCAGAAAGCTGAGCAGGGTAGACCCTGAGGGTAAGACCTGTTAAACCTTGGACAAGGTCGCCCGCGGAGGAGAATGAGGATGATGGATCATGTAGGGCTCATGGTGGTGGTGGTGGTGAGGAGACGCTGAACCCCGTGGAGGGGAGCCGGCCCTGGTGTGTTTTTTTGTTGTTGTCGTCAGTCCGGTGGTGTGACTGTATGACTTTGGTGTCACCAAAGTAAAAAAAGAACACCGTGTTGAAAGGTGTGTGTGTGTGTGTGGTCTCTGTCTCTGGCTGTCTGTCTGCACGTCCAGTCACCTCAGCATGGCCCCTGCTCTCTGCAGCGGAGTAGCTGTGTGGGTTTGTGCAGGAAGTGCATTATTTTCTGGGAGAAAATGTCACGGCGTGCACATGGCTTTGTTCAACACGACAGCCAATCACCTGACTCTCGTTTGTCTGACACCACCTACGTAGGAAAAAACTCATCATGGCTCCTCGGCTTGTAAAGATCACAACATTTGGCGTCTTGATTCTGCACCGTATCATCTTTTGTTTTGTTTTTTTGCAAGGCATCCTTTTTTCTGCTTTCTGGGGCAGACATTGGAAAAAATTGTCACATGGCTTCTTCTCAGAGGCTGGCCAGAGGATGTTATGGTGTGTGTGTGTGTGTGTGTGTTGTGTGTGTGTGTGTGTGTGTGTGTGTGTGTGTGTGTGTGTGTGTGTGTGTGTGTGTGTGTGTGTGTGTGTGTGTGTGTGTGTGTGTGTGTGTGTGTTGGAGTTGCGCAATACAGGCTCTGTGGGGGTATTGTACCTTTTGCTGGGTTAGTAAAAAAGCCAGGAGGGAAATGTATCGCTCATCTCATATAATTTCAAAATCAAATATTTAAATGTATTTTTTCTTTTAGGAAAATAAATATATCTTGTGTTTTGTTGAACTGGCTGCCGAGGAGGGGAAAGTAAACACACACAAAGTTTTGTTTTGTATATTTAATGTTCAAACAGGTTAATCCATAATTAAGATGTAATTTCCTCATTGCACCAGTTTGGACATGATTCCATTAGTCACAGTGGCCTCTACTGGTCGGGGTTTGATTGAAACATGACATCATTCTTAGTGACTCACTACAGACTCTACAAACTATGACACAAATAATCATCATGCAAATAATTACTTTAACATTAAGTGAATGGATGTTTTGACGATGAGATCAACACACTCCACTTCATTCGCTTGAATTGAATGAATGATTTGAAGTTTGCATTATATTTCTGTCCGTTGACTTCTGATTGATTCTTAGTGATGTTCGCTCTCTTCGTCCTTTGTGAATCCATCTCTAATCATCCACAATCTCTCTCTCTCAACACCTCTTGGAGGTACAAGGCAGTCCTGTGTTTTCTTTTAAAACCCAGAGCTCTTGTTACCTTAGGCTTGCGTGTTCACCTTGTGTACATATTTGGGGATAGGTGGCTGCGGTGTGTGTGTGTGTGTGTGTGTGTGTGTGTGTGGTGTGTGTGTGTGTGTGTGTGTGGTGTGTGTGTGTGTGTGTGTGTGTGTGTGTGTGTGTGTGTGTGTGGTGTGTGTGTGTGTGTGTGTGTGTTGGGGGGGGGGGGGGTGAGTGAGGGTTATTTGCATATCCTGGGCTCAGCCCTTCATCCATCCTGTGCTCAGTTGAGCCCTGGGGCCAAGGCGTACAGGTGAATCATCTACTCCTCCTCCTCCTAGGGTCCCCTTGCCTGAAATCCTGGATGGGAGTAGTTTACCTGCCAGGCCGCCCCACCACATCCTGGAGCGGGCCTCTTGGTAACACTACATCCACTCCATGGCTGTTCTCAGGAAACCCCCCCCCCCCCCACTCTCTTGTTTTCCCACTTTCCCCAGCTAAAGGCAGGCCCTCGAGGCAGCCCCACAAATTGATCAGTCAGTTGTGATTGTAGAACTAATAAAGTGCTGTTGTTTGGGACATATGTGGCAGTTTAAAATCCCCCAAAAGCGAGACAGACGGGGGGGGGGGGGGCAGGGGCAGGAGGAGGAGACCCTGTGGCAGTTGGGAGATATAAGACAAGGCTCCGTTTTACCCCCGGGTCACAGTATTGGCTGGAACATCTGACAAAAAAACCAGAGTGGGACAAGCGTTGGTTTATAAAGATAGCCAACACCTGTCTCCAGTTGTCATTTGAATATTGGTATGTCCTTAACTCGGACACTTATTTTATGTGTTATGTTCAAGTGGTTTTTTCTTCTTTTTTTTAAGTTGCATCTCAAAAATACCAAGGACTTGTAATGAGGTTTTAAGATCATGGAGTAAGAAAGAAATCCGCCAGCACTTTTAAGACCTCGCTTTCATCAATATTTATACAGCCTAAGCTTTACACACATATCGTCCATAAAGCCATTTCAGATTCAATGCATGCTGTGGGTCATTCATTGATTTTGCATTATATTCGCTAGGTTCAGTAGGTTTTCCAGCCATAGTATTACTCCCAATGTCTGCACCCAGTTTTTAGTCATTCACTGTCTTGAGATGATGGCACAAGCTGCCATTTTGGCGCATTCACCATCATAGTTCCAAACTGAAGCACATCCTGCTGATTGGCTGAATTCAAATAAAGTTCCCTAGACTCAAATGACAGTCGTGCATAGCAAGCACGACCCCAGATCACTGGCAGTTGGAGAAATTTGAGTGTGAAAAGAATTGCGTCATAATTTTACACAAACGTGACATACTGTTGTTTCGGAAAATTGGCAAAAACCTAACACATACCCTAGTGACTCAGACCCAGTTATATTCAAGTGGTAAAAACCACTTGAACATAACACATAAAATAAGTGTGTTGATACAGACCTAGGTCTAGATAAAGTGGTTAAAGTAATGATTTTCTTTGTTCTCTGGTCTCTTCGCTTCCATTGCTGGTAAACCAACTGCTAACTGACGTCACACAGATGACAGTGTTTAGATCCCTGGGAATTAAGATCCAAAAACAAAAGTGTAACTGGGGGGCTACACTTGAATGACTGCCTTGGTCTTGGTTCAGTCGATGGTCAAGATATAGCTCAACACCGAGACAAATAAACATCTTATTTGGGTTTCCCCCTCCAACTTCCCTCCAGTTTCTTTGTATTTTCTGTGGTGCAGCTCAGTGGAAATGCATGCACACTTGCTACCTGTTGTGTTGGGCTGTGTGTGAATCATTTGAGAAGGGCTTTGTCATTCTGAGAAGCTTACAGTCAGAGAAAGTCATTAATAAAACTGGAGTCTCGCCGTCGTTCCCCTGGGTTTACCTCACTCTCTCGTTCTCTCTCGTATTAGTATGTATGTGCTATGTCTCTTTGCATACATAAGGGCTGGGGGGTGTTAGTAGGTGTTCGTTTATTGGAAATGGTATCGTGCTTTTAATTAAGTTATTAATTAAAGTTATTGGCTGATGGCAATATCTACAATTGTGTAGACTAAATGAGTAGAATGAAAAGACGAATTATAAATAAGCTGTTTTTGAAATGGCAGAGCTAAATAATTTAGCGTTTGTAGTTAAACACATACATAGTACTTTTCACAAGTATATTGAGACAATCCTCAACAAGACACTTTTCCATACAACCCAGCCTTTTTAAGGGATATAGAGTGTGTGTGTGTGTGTGTGTGTTGGGGGGGTGTGTGGGTTGGTGGTACGACTTTTTGTTAATCCACAAACTGCGATGCAGCTATTCCTTGCAACCCGCTAAGTTTTCTCGCTGACACTTCTTTCAGAATCATCCTGCGATGCACTTGTGTCACACGATGCTCTATATACGAGAAGACGGGAGGGTAACCGAAATTAACCCTTTCCGAGCCAGGATGCAACGCACACACACACACACACACACTCTCACACAGCTTGCACAGCAGGGCTTGGCCGTGCAGCCCGGTCGAAATGAATCAGTTGTGGGCTGTTTATGACTGGAACCGTCAACCAGTCCGCGACGGCGATGACGCAGCACGGCCGGCAAACCCTGGCTTGCTGGCTTGCTGGCTGGCGCACGCCATGGACCAGATAGATCAGAACAGATTGATTAGATAAAGGTGCAGCCAAACGGCAGGCGGCCCTGTTGAAACCCACTCGATAACTTTAATTCCACGAAGGGGAAGACGAGTAGTAAAGAAGATCAATCGTTGCTTATTTTCTGGAGCCGTTTGCGTGTAGCAGTGCATATGCGGCTTCCGTGCAGATTTCTGTTAATCTATTAAAGTTATCCAGGCTTTTGCAAGCGGATATCTTGACGCCTGGCCAGACCGATCTGCAGAGAGCAACAGAATGTGATACTTGAACATTTCCCACGAGTGTATGGAAATTCTTTTCGGCACTATCTAGGGACGACGTGGGTACAGCGGCCACCATTAGAGGACACGTGTGTTTGCATATGCATGAGACTTGAGGCTTGATCGGTACATCGCTACAAACATTGAGTTTGAGTTTGAATACAGGGGTGCTGCCCAGGGAACATCCTAGATACGGTGTGTTTGTGTTCCCGGCTCAGCCAAAGGCAGAGGTTCGTCTCAGAGCCCGCTGGAGTCGGAGGTGGTACCCAAGGTGGCCCGCATGACCGTGTCCGGCAAGAAGCAGACGATGGGCTTCGATGTCCCGAGGTAACCGTCTCTCAGCGCGTTCGGGAATATGTCACATAAGTCACGTGCAATGTCGAGATATTCATTAATGTGTCCTTCACTGTTGTCCACACAAATGCACTAGTTTGGCACACACTGCCACCGATCGGTCCGCCAACCCACTGCTGACATCAAAAATGGCATGTACAGTATGTGATGTATGCATGACCCAATGCCTCCCCCCCAGCGGAGAGGAGAACGGTGTCGCCGCGGCTTCCATGCGTCGTGGGGCCAGCCCTGCACCCGAGACCCCGTCCAAGCGACCCGAGACGCCCTCTAAAGGTGGAGGTGGTGGAGAGGAGTCGTTCACCTCCACCCCGGGACGAACGCCGGGGAAGGCCAAGCAGCAGCTCAACATCAAGGCGGAGCTGGAGAAGAGGCAGAGCGGCAAGCCGCTGATGAACCTGGTCGTCATTGGTGGGTGGGAGCGCGCACACACACACACACACACACACACACGCACACTGTCGTGCATACACACGCACGCACTGGCATGCGCACACACACCCTAGCATGCATACACTCTTCTGCTCTCTTTACAACTCTCAAATCTTAACCAGACCAGTTTAAAGACATCTTACATTTATTTCATGTGGAGAGTAGGTTGTCAGATGAATTGGCTTAATCGTCACACAAGAATAGAGAATATGCTCAAGATGTGTGTTGAATGTGTGAAAATATCCCCCCCGGCCCGGTGTGAAATCGTGTACATAAAAGGTGCAATTCATTTGCATGGTGATCCCATTCTCATCTGTACTGTGAAAGTGAGTTTGTAGTTTCAGTGCAGATGTGACTAAGATTTTTCTCTCAATCCCCCCTCCCCCCCCCCCCCCCACTCAGCCCACTAGAAAGACACACACACAGACACAAGCATACACACAGACACACACGCACACACACACGCACATGCACTCACGAAAACGCACACAAATTAGCATTTTCAATAAATTCCTACACACTTCTGTCAGTCAGGGCTCCCACGGGTCCTTGAAATGTAGGCAATTGGGCCTGGAAAGTCCTTGAAAAAAGTCCTTGAATTGGGTGGCTCATGCAGGCGTTACGCCTCGTAGCGACCCGGTTTCTAATATGCTACATGTCATTCCCTCTCTTCCCAATGTCCTGTCTCTCTTTCACTGTCCTGTCCACAAATGCACAAAAGCCTTAAAATATATACTTAAAAAAATGAAAAGTCCTTGAATTGGATGTAATAATTGCACCTGATACCTTTACTCATGATACTACTCTATACACTGCTCACTCTCTTATTTCATCCTTTCCCTCCCTTTTCCCAACTCGTTTCCCGCCTTTATTTTCCCCACCCGGGGGTCCCCTCCTCTCCGCCTCGTGTGTCCCCCCCCCCCCCGGCAGGTCACGTCGACGCGGGGAAGAGCACCCTGATGGGCCACCTGCTGTACCTGCTGGGCCATGTCAACAAGCGCACCATGCACAAGTACGAGCAGGAGTCCAAGAAGGCCGGCAAGGGCCTCCTTCGCCTACGCCTGGGTGCTGGACGAGACCGGAGAGGAGAGAGACAGGTGCACGCACGCATACACACACACACACACACATCCTCTCTACATGCATCGGAATGGTTTCCATGTGTATTGCGGATGTTTGTTTTGTCGTGTTTATTATTGTTGTTGTTGTTGTTGTTGTTGTTGTTGTTCTCACGCACACCCTCTGTGGCCATACTCCGACCTGGATATGTGTTTTCTTTCTTTGTATTGTATTTTTTTGTATCGCTCATTCCAATTTGTACCAAAGTGCTGTACGCTTATGAGCCTTTTCTATTTTCAACAGAGCGTTGCTTATAAGCTAGCGGCTGACGCCAGTACGTCAACAGTTGTGACAGCCCTGCCACTGTAGTACATCGGTGCGCTTGTGTAGTGCACCTTTGTGACCTTTGTGTTGTTGTGGTTGATGCTGTTGCCGCTCGCTGCAGAGGCGTGACGATGGACGTGGGCATGACCAAGTTCGAGACGGACTCCAAGGTCGTGACCCTGATGGACGCGCCGGGACACAAAGACTTCATCCCCAACATGATCACCGGGGCCGCTCAGGTACGCCGCACACGAACGCACGCACGCACGCACACACACACGCACACACACTCCTGTTTAGTGCTGCACCCAACAGGACTTGCAGTGAATTTGCATACCTTATCGTCAGATTAAGGATAGGGCGGATCAATTCGTGGAAGTATTATTGACATTGCAATATGCCCTGCAATAACTGCAATATTCAAATGACAGGAGCTGCAATTTTTTGATGAAGGTAAAAATGTGTACATGTAAATGAAGTGCCTTTTTTGTATTCAAAAATGGACTGGCAAAACTGATAATTCCCAGGAATAGTGAGTCATATCGCAATCGCAATATCTGTCAACATAATCTAATCCTTTTTTTTTTTAAAACCATATCGTTCAGCTCTTATCCAAAGTGACAGTGAATTCACATATGCTGTCATCATTAAGGAGCAGTGAGGGTGCTTTTGCTGACGGATGCCTGCGGACATGCAGGGATGGAACCCAGGACCTTTTCCTGTGCTAGTGTTGTAGCTAGTAGGGAGTTCAACACCCTAGCCACTACGCTATCCTGCCCAATGGTTCAGAAAGTCACTTTTCACACTTTCACTTATTCTTCTTTTTCTTTGTTGCGTGCCGTTTATTCCCCTACGTCCAGCCACCCTATATCTGATTTGACCAGCTCCACCCCTCAAACATGGTAAATGTTAAATGCATTGCATTTTTTTAGTGATTTTATCCAAAGTGCTTTTCCAGTATTGCCTCACATTCACCCATTCATACACTGACGGCGGTGTCAACCATGCAAGGTAACAACCAACACGTCAGGAGCAGTTAGGGTTATGTGGCGTCTTGCTCAGGGACACATCGACACTTGGCTAGGCAGGGGCCGGGGATCGAACCAGCAACTTTCCGATTGGCAGACAACTGCTCTACCTTGCACACCCCCATGCACTAAACACGCACACCGTAGTCCAGGGTGTTGTAGGCCACCATAAACTGGGTCGTTTAATTGCACGTGTGCTGGTTTGTGTGTGTCCTCAGCCCCTGTCTCTATGAACACCAGTCTCGTCTCTCTTTTTCAATGAATGACATTCTCCTTTCTTCCGCCCACCACCACCACTGTTGTTGCAAGTGATGAAGGCATTTTTTCATTCTCAGACGTGACATGAAGCAAGACACGCTGTCTGATAAGCACAGAACACGGAGACATACACACACACACACACACACCACACCACACACCACACACACACCACACACACACACACACCACACACACAGACCAACCACACCACAACACCAACCAGGGTGTGTCGGCCCCACCCAACACACACCCACCCCACCCTTTCCCGTGTTTCCCACCACCCCCACCACAGCTGCGGCGCTGAAATGCTGCTGATGTGCAGCATTTCATTTTCGGTTTTGATGTCGGGACGTTCCTGACGGTCATCATTGTAAAAAAAAAAACACCTCACCCACCCGGTGGAAGCTCCTTAATGTCACCGAACGGAATGCCATCCAGCCTCTCAAAAACAGTGTATGTGTTTCTGCGTAACGGCTTTTGACGACTTAAATAGTTCACAAAAAACGCGTTAAATCAATATGTGGCAATGTTGATCTGAAATCAATGAATGGGAAACTCTGTGCTGCTTCTCGGGGGTTGTAAACACTGCTGGCTCCATAGCGGGCCGTAACCTTTCCTGATAAAACCTGTGATGCTACTACTGCTGTGCTCTGTGTGTTTGTTCAGCAACCTGTGTGCACATGCGAGATCTACTGTATTTGCTATGTGCTTAATGTACTCTCTGTACTATGTCATTAGAGTTGTATGCAGTGACAATGTTTATTTTTGTGTTTATTTTTATGTTTTCAAATCCACACAGTTGTATGGCTAAAAGTTCTAAGTTCCCGCCATTAACATTTTGTATGTGTGTGTCTGTATGATGTGTGTCCGTACACGTGTGTGTGTGTGCATATGTGTGTGTGCGTGTCCATATGTGTCTGCGTGCACACGTTGTTCCACATGTGTGTGTGCGTGCGTGCGTGCGTGCGTGCGTGCGTGCGTGTGTGTGTGCGCGCGTGCCCTCTCCACAGGCGGACGTGGCGGTGCTGGTGGTGGACGCCAGCCGCGGGGAGTTTGAGGCGGGCTTCGAGGCGGGCGGGCAGACCCGGGAGCACGGCCTGCTGGTGCGCTCGCTGGGCGTCACCCAGCTTGCCGTGGCTGTCAACAAGATGGACCAGGTCAGCCCCAGCTGTTTATCACCCCCCCACACACACCCCCCCAGCCCGAGCCCCTGAAATTTGCATTGAGCAAACTGATGACAGGGCCTGATAGTGGAATGCCATCGGGCTCTCTGAGCTCCGCTGAAAGGCTGATGGAGTTTTGTTTGCTCGGTGACCGTTGTTGCCTGGAGACCCATTCTCTCTACTTGCAAATATCTCTCTCTCTTTCTCTTCTCTCTCTCTCTCTCTCTCTCTCTCTCTCTCTCTCTCTCTCTCTCTCTCTCTCTCTCTCTCTCTCTCTCTCTCTCTCTATATATATATATATATATATATATATATATATATATATATATATATATATATATATATAGTTGTGGTCAAAAGTTTACATACACTTGTATAGAACATGTATGTCATGGCAGTCCAGAGTTTCCAATCATTTCTACAACTCTTATGTTTCTGTGATAGAGTGATTGGAGCACATACTTCTTTGTCACAAAAAACATTCATGAAGTTTGGTTCTTTCATTAATTTATTATGGGTCTACTGAAAATGAGACCAAATCTGCTGGGTCAGAAATATACATCCAGCAATGCTAATATTTGGTTACATGTCCCTTGGCCATTTTCACCTCAATTAGGCGCTTTTGGTAGCCATCCACAAGCTTCTGGTTGAATCTTTGACCACTCCTCTTGACAGAATCGATGCAGTTCAGCTAAATATGTTGGCCTTCTGACATGGACTTGTTTCTTCAGCACTGTCCACATGTTCTCGATGGGGTTTAAGTCAGGACTTTGGGAAGGCCATTCTAAAACCTTAATTCTAGCCTGATTTAGCCATTCCTTTACCACTTTTAATGTGTGTTTGGGGTCATTGTCTTGTTGGAACACCCAACTGCACCCAAGACCCAACCTTCTGGCTGATGATTTTAGGTTCTCCTGAAGAATTTGGAGGTAATCCTCCTTCTTCATTATTCCATTTATTTTCTGTAAAGCACCAGTTCCATTGGCAGCAAAACAGGCCCAGAGCATAATACTACCACCACCATGCTTGACGGGAGGCATGGTGTTCTTGGGGTTAAAGGCCTCACCTTCTCTCCTCCAAACATATTTCTGGTCATTGTGGCCAAAGAGCTCCATTTTGGTTTCATCTGACCACAGAACTTTCCTCCAGAAGACCTTTTCTTTGTCCATGTGATCAGCAGCAAACTTTAGTTGAGCCTTAAGGTGCCGCTTCTGGAGCGAGGGCTTCCTTCTTGCACGGCAGCCTCTCAGCCCATGGCGATGTAAAACACACCTGACTGTGGACACTGACACCTGTGTTCCAGCAGCTTCTAATTCATTGCAGACCTGCTTTTTGGTGGTTCTCGGTTGACTCTTGAACAATGTTCTCTCAGCAGCAGGGTGATAGCTTGCGTTTTCTTCCTGATCGTGGCAGTGACACAACTGTTCCATGCACTTTATACTTACAAACAATTGTTTGCACAGTTGATCTCGGGACCTGTAGCTGCTTTGAAATTGCTCCAAGTGACTTTACTGACTTGTTCAAGTCAATGATCCACTTTTTCAGATCCAAGCTCCTTTGACTTTCCCATTGTAGTGTTTGTGTCTGAGTCTAATGATCGTATCAAATGAGTCACCAGCTGTAGTCAATCATAATCACTCACAAGAAGTTAAGAGGGCCACAAAAGATTAATTTGATTGACACAACTTTCTACATCACCTAAATTGATTCATTCATGTTGCTTGTATGTATATTTTTGACCCAGCAGATTTGGTCACATATTCAGTAGACCCATAATAAATTCATAAAAGAACCAAACTTCATGAATGTTTTTTGGGACAAAGAAGTATGTGCTCCAATCACTATCACAGAAACATAAGAGTTGTAGAAATGATTGGAAACTCTGGACTGCCATGATGTTCTTTACAAGTGTATGGAAACTTTTGACCACAACTGTATATACCTATGCTGAGTCGACCTGCATGCGCTTCTCACATGTGTTTATTGTCCCCACTTTGTACCCAACTCAATTCAATCCACTTGAAATTTTATTGTTTATTTTTCTCTTCTTTTTTTATGATCGATGCTTGTTAAATAGGTGAACTGGCAGCAGGAGCGGTTCCAGGAAATTATCTCCAAACTTGGCCACTTCCTGAAGCAGGCTGGCTTCAAGGTGAGTTGGCAGTTGGGGCCCCCCCCACCCCGGCCCTACGAGGATATTGCGCAATCTCTGTGCCAAGGCGCCACTTTCATCTCGCCGCTGCCCCCTGTAAATCAATTTGCCTTATCAGGCTCAGAAAGAGAAACCAACAGAGCCATCATCACTACTACTACTACTACTACTACTAGGCCTGTCAGCCTTTGATCCTGGCATGGGTGGTGTGGGATTTTGACTCCTTCTGCTCCTCCCTTCCAGGAGTCTGATGTGTTCTTCGTGCCGACCAGCGGCCTATCAGGGGAGAACCTGACCACCAGGAGCGCTGTTGCAGAGCTCACCCGCTGGTACTCTGGGCCCTGCCTCCTGGAACAGATAGGTAAAGATGCCACACACCACCCTGGGGGCTCTGCTGGGCTCCTCCTCCGACACAACAGGACACATGTTGTAGAAGCCAGGTTTAGTGTGCAAGCTGTTACCGCCAGAGCAGGCGGTAAATGTGGACAAGTCTGCGCTCTCTTTCCGTGTGTGTGTGCGTGCGTGTGCGTGCGTGCGTGGCGTGTGTGTGTGTGTGTGTGTGTGTGTGTGTGCCTTGATGCCCACCCACTCCCCCCTTGCAAATAATCCCCATACCTGAAATGAAGAAGAAATAACAAAAACCCACACACATACTCCATACTAATAATAATAACAATATCTAGCAAAGAATAATGATAATAGAAACAAAATCCGCAATAAGTGTCTTGCACAGTGGGTGCTTGACACCTAGTAATGCTCTGTTGCACTCTCATGTTTCCACCGTTTTGGTGACCGTCCGATCTCTTGCCGTGGTGCCGCTTTCTAATGGCCCTGAGCTGCCAGTCTGGTCGATTTAACTCCAACCAGTCAGCTAATCATCAACTCGGGCTCTTTGACCCATTTGGATTTGACACTAGGTTTGCGATTACAATCAAATAAAACTGGTGTCGATGATGGTGGTGTCTGACTTTTAGGGAATCACATCGGTCGCGCAAATAATTAACACATGGCCACATGAAATTATATGAATTTAACAACATCGTTCACCAGCTTTGTCACGAAACTAAACACATAAAAGCATTTATGTGTTTAGTGACTGCTTACTGTCACAGAAGTCAAAATGCTGCCTCACGAGCACGTCGTTGTGTGTGTCATGGAGCCACAGAGAAAGTGATTCACCACCGCCAGGGTCTGGTGGCTCCCGGACTGACTTCCTCTTCCTCTCCTTTTCTTGCCCTTTTTGCATTGTCTCGCTTTACCTTCCCAGACGCCTTCAAAGCCCCCCAGAGGTCTACGGACAAACCGTTCAGACTGTGTGTCTCTGATGTCTTCAAAGGTGAACAAAATGTCATACAAGCCATTTTTATGTGTTGTTTATATGTGTTGTTATGTGTGTTTGTATGTGATATTATAAGAGTGTGTGGTTCACAAATGTGTGTTGTTGTGCGTGGCCTTTACCCAGATCAGGGGTCAGGATTTTGTGTCACAGGGAAGATCGAGGCGGGCTACATTCTGACCGGAGACCGCATGCTCGCCATGCCTCCTAACGAGACCTGCACCGTCAAAAGTACACACACACACACACACACACACTTACTTTAACATCACCACCATCCACCAACATAAAGCCTCTATGGTTATCTCGAGGTCATTTGAGTTATTGGCTATACAACACTGCCACCTGGTGGCAACGTGCATAACCTGCATGTGTCTTGTCACACGCAGGCATCACACTGCACGATGAACCACTGGACTGGGCTGCAGCAGGAGACCACGTCACCCTCACAGTCACTGGCATGGACATCATTAAGATCAAGTTAGTCCATCCCTCATATTCATTAGTATTCGTTTGTTTTTGAATGTATGTGAAGAAAAGCCCAAAGGAAGTCAGCAGTGAATGCTTTTACTGTACATTTGCTGATGACAATCAAAGAGTACAGAACAGGGAAAAGAATGTGGGCAGATTAGTCCTTTAAAAAGGAATTTTATTGTATTTAATTTAGCATTATTGTTGCAAAGTAGTTCTCGACAAAGTAATAATGTTCTAAATTCAAGCGCTACAACAAATAAATACACGCATGCATAGATGCATGCATGTACACATTATGTTTTGATGAGGTGATAGTGCGTCTTTACATTGATGCTCTGTTGTGTCCCGCGTCCCGCAGTGTGGGCTGTGTGTTCTGTGATCCCAGGGAGCCAATCAGAGCCTGCACACGCTTCAAAGCACGAATCCTGCTCTTCAACATCGAGGTGCCTGTCACAAAGGGCTTCCCTGTAAGTGTGTCACGCGCGCACGCACACAACGCACACTGTATACATAGATACATACATGCCTACAACAAACACAATTACATCGTTGTAAACTTTAGGAACAATGGGTTTTTGTCTTGATTGTGCGTGTGTGTGTGTGTGCGTGTGTGTTTTGTAGGTGCTGCTGCATTACCAGACAGTCAGTGAGCCAGCCACCATCAAGAGGCTTGTCAGTGTTCTGCACAAGAGTAGTGGGGAAGTTCTCAAAAAGAAACCAAAGTAAGTGTTACTCCACACAAACACAATCGCTCTGGCCAGGCTTCAAGCCATTCGTCCTACTGTGTGGAGGTGTGATGACAGCGAGAAGCAACGTGTCTGTTTGGAAACAACAATGGTGACAGACAGACGGTTCATCCAATCACCTGCCAAGGAGATTGGATTGGAGATTGAAGTGCCAGCCCTTTTCCAAACAGATTCCAATGACGACTTCCCAGATGGTTCTGTGAAACAAGCCCTCTGGCGTGTCAGTTTAGGCTCCTCCTCCTCCTCCTCTGTCAGCAGCAGAAGCCTCAGTGTTTTATTTCCCCTCTCCCCCACCACCACGTCCAGGTGTCTGGGGAAGGGCATGAACGCCATCGTGGAGGTCCAGACGCAGAGGCCCGTGGCGCTGGAGCTCTACAAGGACTACAAGGAGCTGGGCCGCTTCATGCTGCGCTACGTGGGCTCCACCATCGCGGCCGGCGTGGTCACCGAGGTAGGGGCCTGGCCAACACCATGACTTCCGTTCAACTGGAGAGTGTGTGTGTCTACGTTGAGGATTGTTCAGTTCAGTTCAGACAACTTTATTTGTCCCCAGAAGGGCAAGTAATTCGCAGCTTACCAGTCACAACACCACTCAAAAAACAGCAATTTAGATGACACTCACACGAAAACAACACTCACAGACAAGATAAATTATGTCATGGCAACATACAAGCAACAACGAGCAGCAGCAGATAACAATAAAAAAAACCTTTGTTATAGTTTATATAACAAACAGTCTAACAGCGCAATGACGCTCCCGTGAGGCGTGGGACTCAGTCAGCGTCTCTGGGGGGGGGGGGGGGGTGGGGGGGGGGGGGGGTGCTCCGTTAATTTGCGGTTCTGATGGGGGGGGTGCTCCGTTAATTTCGCGGTTCTGATTGGGGGGGGGCGGGGTGCTCCGTTAATTCGCGGTTCTGATGGTGGGGGGTGCTCCGTTAATTGGTGGGGACATGTCCCCAGCGTCCCCACTAAATTCTACGCCCATGCTCGGTACCATGCGCAGTTGCTATTAAACATCCATAAACGCCAACTCGGTTGCATCTCTTTATTTAAATATTCCTTGGCTAAGAATATTACAAGGTTAACGTTGCGTTGCCAAAGTGGTATCGGTGCGGTTGTATCGGAGTAGTTTAACGAGTACGAGTACATGAGCACAGTATCGGACCGATGTATCGGTGCATCCCTAGTTACGGTCATTTAAAATGACGACATGCATTTAGTAGCCTGATAGCAGAAGTAGGACTTAGAGTAGCGGTTGTTCTCTTAAGGGGCACCTTATAACTTTTGTTTTGGTCAGTTGAGCTAGTTTGTTTATCCTAATCTGCCCATACGCATGCTCTCACCCACTCTGGTGAGTCTCTGCCTTACTGCAGTATTGGATATGCTCATGACCTCACTGGAGGAATGTAGCTCATTCAAGATGGCGTGCATGATGGGAGCACGTGTATGTTTTGCATCGTGTCGACAATCGTATTGAAAGCACAAAGCAATTAGTCTGTCATGTATTTATTTCTCCGTTCCCACGCAGATCAAAGAATGAGACACTCATGGACTAGGAGCAGCCAGTGGAGACCTGATGTGGACACATCATGGAGACCGCAGACGAGTTAAAGTGCAATTTCCTACAAGAGGCTCCCTGCCCGCGTGCCTCTGAGCCCTCACACCCGTCCACCCACCATTCAGCTGGACGGCATCTTCACCGACCAGACACACACACACACACACACACGCACTGCGGCTATACAGACGAAGACCGCCGCAATGACGCATGCCGCAACCACGCGCGACAAAGCACGCACTTCCCAGATGTGTGGAAGCGAGCGCTATACCGCCACTTAAACCCCCCCCCCCCACCACACACACACACACACACACACACACACACACCCACTCCACCCACTTTCCGCCATCTTTTATCCTCCTCAAACAAGCCTGCTGCCGTCCCGTCGCACCCACTTCCCCATTCCCAAGCCCGGACATTTCATGCTAACGGAGGCCCACTTCACCGCTGTGCTGGATGCCAAGAGCAAACTTGAGGAAGACCCGTTGTCGTCCATCCTGCAACCTGAGGCCCGATGGTCATCGTGCTGTGCCACCTTTATTTTATTTCTTTATTCAATTTTTTTTTTACGATTCGATTTTTGTTTGAACAAAAACAAAAGGGAGACTCGTTCTGGAAGGCTTGTGGTTTTACGTCTGGGTGGGTGGAGGCCGCTTGACTGAATACTTACAGCCGTGCGTTGTATTTAAATGGTTACGGTGTCATCCTGAAGCTGCTCTATCGGCAGCCATGACTTCCCTCCCGTCTTCTCTGGTGGGAATCGATGTATGCCGTCTAGTAGCTGGAAAAAAAATGTCGGCCTCATTTTATTTTGTCCTCGATGACCATATGAGAACATTTTTGGTTTTGTTTATGGTTGGAATTTATGATCAATTTGGATTTGGGCCGTCTGGATTTGTGCAGAGTACTTGGCCCAAAAGTAAACGGTCCATGAATATTATTAAATAATTTGACCTTTTTATTTATTTTTTTCATTTTAATGAAACAAAACATGACGGCAATGACTTTGATCAGGGAGTTGACCGTCGACTCGTGGATGCGTTTTGAAGAGGTTGACGTGTGTGTTGAAGCAACGCTCCGCCTCCCTGTGCGGACAAAAAACTGACTGGGCGGTGGTGATGGCGTGAATAAAGGTTACGTGATGTAATCCAAAGAATTGGTTTTTGCCTGAGTACGTCGTTTCTCCATTCAATTGAACTACCACTGGTTTTCACATGAAGGCAATGTAAATTATTAGTTTGACAAATTGTAGGTTTTAGAACCAAAAAAAATGTTGGTCTACGTATGCAATGTGGAAAATAAGTGCAGATTTCCCAACACTTTACTGCTAGGTAGGCTGAGAGGATCCTGTCACTACAAAACATTGGGGTGCTTGTGTCATTGAGTAAATGGATGCAATACTTGACAAACTATATGTATGTATGTATGTATATCTACATATACTGTATATGTGTATGTATGTGTTTGTGTATGTATCAACATAAAGCTTCTTGAAGCTGTCTTGGTTTCTTTCCTATAGAGACGGAGGGTAATTAAGTCCCACTCCCTCCGGAGGGGAAAACAATTAGTCTCCATCGATTTTGTGCGAAACAGAAACATATCTAAAAGCTGCTGTGTGGTGGAATGCACTAACAACAGGCTAAAGAACCCAGAACTCTTTATAAGCCGCCAATCGGAAAAACTGAGCTTTTAGTAAGACAAAAGTGGATACAGACGTGAGGCATCAGCAGGTAGAATGGGAACACTGGGATCCTGACACGAGTTATGTGTGCAGCAAGTATTTACAAACAAACTGCAGAAGGCTGAAGCAAACTAAAGCTATGGAAGGCCTGGTGTTGATCTTTGTTCCATTAAATGATCTTACCTGGCGATTTGACCAAATACTTTAAGGAAATTAATATCCAAGTATTACACTTCTGGCCATTCAGTTGGATAATTCCTCCAAGATAAGGAGAAGGGACACAGAGAGAAGGACAACATTGAGTTTGCCAGTAAACCTCTGGTAGAGGCCCCTCCGATGGGCGTGGCTATGACGCGGGGCCCCTCTGTCTCTATAAGGTGCGGGAAGGCGGGCGCTATATTTTCCCCGAGTCTGGGTAGGACCAAAGTTCTGT
The DNA here is from genome assembly GCA_002895965.2 of Coryphaenoides rupestris. NCBI lineage: Eukaryota > Metazoa > Chordata > Actinopteri > Gadiformes > Macrouridae > Coryphaenoides > Coryphaenoides rupestris. The sequence continues at coordinate 53,136 of PIJE02001120.1, read as the reverse complement.
CAATCACCGCGCGTCGACCAACGACTTTCCTTTCCCTTGGTCCGAGTGACGAGGCGTCGACGCCCTGGTGAAAGTCTGTGATTTTAAACGAACTTTATTTGTAAAAGACCTACAGTTAAGAATCGTATCTTACACCAGGTCTAGGCTGTCAGAATGGCGTCTTTGTTTCAGCGAATAAAAGAGCTATACCCAGACGTAGCGAAGGCACTCGAAAGTAAGTCGCGTCGAAAAGTTTCTATATATGTACTTAGCAGGGCCGCATTAAGAATTCAGAGGCCCCTGGGCCAGACTCTTGTGGTTGTGGAGGCCCCCACACACATAGATGTGCACGCATGTACGCAATACACTACTAGCATACTATTTGTTGGAAACTCCTGTACTTGTACAGGATTTACACTGACAGGCTACAGCATACAACGTTCAGGACAATATCAACACCTGTAGATAGCTTCATACAGGATTCACACCACATGATGGTATAAGCAAGGCATTAGCCCAACTGTGTCACTAGGTTTTGCTGTTGCAGCCAACAGTACTCAAATATGCAAATACAGCTTACTGGTGTTCTACCTCTACCTCCACCAACAGTTCTATGATTCAGTCTTCAATCAATCAATCAATCAATCAATCAATAAAAAACACACACACACACACAGGCTAGGATCAATTAATTCTGCATATTCAGCAAATAATAATACCTGTATTTCCTATCATACAGGATTTCCACCATATCACACATCCTGGCATAGAAACACAATGACACAACAATAATGTTTTCCAAAAACAACCAATGCAATTCTTTCTTTCCCTTTCCTGTTTAGATTTTAACTTAGCAGCTCCACTTTCCCACCGTTTTACTTTTTTATCCATGTTTTTTTCGTCTCTTACTCTTACTTGATAAACTTTCAGCGCCAAGTGCAAGGTATCCTATTCTCGCGGTCACCTGACCTGACCGTCACGTCACCCTCATTATCGTCATGATACAGTCAGCAAACCAATCAATCATATTTTTATTTGCAAATAAAGTAGGTATAACTTGGTTTGCATTTCAACACACACTCAATTATTCCCCCCCCCCACCAAAATAATAATAATAATAATAATAATAATAATAATGATAAATAAATGAAATAAATGAATAAATAAATAAAAATATAAATAAATAAATAAATAAATACAAATCTATAAAAAAATAGATGGGATGATACGCTGTGAAAGTGATGACATCATTTTCATAAACAGAACGTACCTTGGAGACAAACAGTCATTCGGTTAAATTAGCTTGTTAAGCGCCATTGACGGTTATTGTAAGTTTTAATCACTCATATGAACATTTACGCTGCCAAATATAAAACTCTAAGTACCACAGAAAGTGAAACTGTGCCAGTGAACTGTGTGGTAAGCCAGTTTACCTTTCTTTATTAGTTTAGTTTCATCCCTAAAAAGTGTGGAGATGCCATCGAAACCAACTGGAGACAACGCTGGATGTGATTGTTTGTCTCCATCGGCCCGTTGCTATGTTCGTTACTATGTGATGACGCGACACTTTCATAGCGTATTGGAGGCCCCTCGCCCCTAGGGGGAGCTCGAGGCCCCCGGCCCGGTCGTTAATACGGCCCTGGTACTTAGTATTGTTATAGTCAAGTCAATTGTATTCGTATTGCCAGGTAATTTATGACTTTATGATGATAAGAATATAATTTCATAATCAACATGGCTATGTTTTAACTATTCTATTCTATTCAGTAGCCTACCCTGTGTGGATGACCTGTTTCTAACCTGGTTTTACCTGTTTGTTTGGACAGAGGAGGAGTTCCTCAGTGACGACGACATCAGGTCACTGACCCTGGAGGACCTGCTCCCTGGCCCCCGTACACTCAGACAGAGAAAGGACGTCTATGAGCTACAGCAGCAGGTCACCAGCCCATGTTCATCATGATAATAACCCTTATACATCATTTGATCATTCCTGAGAACCAAGCGTGCAATAATGTCATTCCAGGTCTTGCCCTTGTGGGGGGGGAGGGGGGGAGGGAGAGGTGTGTCATAAATCACTTTGAGACTGTATTGTGATTAAGGGCTACACAAATAAAATGTAATTGAATTGAAAAGTTACAAATAGAAAATCAAACTTGAAACAAATGTATTTAGTATTTTTGGAATTTGATTTTCTTGTTTTTTTCTAGAAGCCAATCGGTGAGCTTTTGAAAGCCTTGAAAGCTTTCATCCCTGCAGAATGTTTGACCGGTGTGTATTAAACCTGAATGATGCTTGGTTAAATAACGAAAACAAAAAACACCCTTGTAATGTCTGTGTTGTATTGCTATTGAGCATCTCTCTGTATTCTCGATAGCTGCTGTAACAGAGAACGGTGTTTTGATTGACTACCTGCGGACCATGAAGGACATGGCAACCCAAGTGGAAAAGATCCACACATTTTTCCTCGGACATGTGTCCCTGCTGGAGGAACACAGCAAGGATTATCAGGCGGGGAAAGGTACCGTCATGTATTCTATCTATTGTGCAATACAGAACAGATAGCATAACAGAAGATGCATTATAAGACATAAAATAGATAGTTAGATAGATAACTATCTAAAGTAGATAGTTGGAACACAATGGAAATCTTTAGGAAGTAATTAAAAGGGTAATCCCTCACATGATCAGGAGCTAGGCTGCCCCTGCAAGTCTATGGGAGCGGCTAATGAAAAGCTAACCCGCAAACAATGAATTTGGGATTAAACAACTCTTCTAACTCTGGACGAGATAGACAAACGCTAATTTACAAATATCTCGATGGAAGCCAGGGATCTCACAAATCTTACCATAAACCTTGTGCTTTGTTGATTATACAGGGACACCCACAGGTAGTGACACCCAACCAGGCAGCAATTTAACACCAAGACCAACAGGTGTGTGTGGAATTATTGCCCCCCAAATCTCTTTGTTTCATGACAATCCAGTTCCTTAATAATGAATAAATATGCTTTGTTGATTCTACAGGAACACAAACAGGAAGCAATGTCCAACAAGGCAGCAAAACAACAGGTATGTGTGGCATAATTTCCCCTTAAATTCTCATAATCCAACATGTAATGTATCCCTCAGTCGCAAGGTAATTGAATAATTGAAATTAATAATTGTAATTAGTAGTAGTGAATTAGTAATTGGAAATCTAAATATGAATCAGTGGCCATATGTGCCCGATAAAATGTGTGTATTCATGCACAAAGGTGGTTATTATAACAAATAAAAAAAATGCTCAGTCGTCCTATGAAACTGTTTGGAGAAGGGCAGGCAATTTCAAATAATTTGATTGGATGAACCACCTGTCTATCTCCATGGTGCGCTTCTATTTAAAAACGGCATTAACATTTTGAATTGAGAGTTGAGAACTCCAGCTACCCACAACTGGGGTGGAGTCATAAAAGCATGAACAGCAATATAGCCCTGCCCCTAAATGAAGGAAGTGTCCACCAGAAGTGCGGCAGAATCATACATTTTTAAAGTTGTTGCATGCTGGGCAGGGATTTGGGACTAGCTCAAAGAAGTGTGTTTGGTTTTCCTTTGAATAAATGCCAGGAATATCGAAAGTCCCAGACCATAAATCATATATGCTTGATTCCACAGGATTAGCCACAGGAACCAATGCGTAACAAGGAAGCAATTTACAAACAGGCATGGGTGGTGTTATTGCCCTGGAATTATCCTTATGTTTTATGACAATACATTGAATCAAACTAGAATAACATTCTTAACAACACAGGACAATACTAAGTCTTGTTGAAGAGATGCCCTAATAGATGTGCATTTTTGGGAAACAATGGTAATAGTCAATTTTTAAAAATGCTGTCAGAATGGTTAGATTTGTCTTCATCATTATCTTCATTATCTTGTCTAGCTAGTGAGCTAATTGATTAACCATAAGCTATTGAGAATTGATTTATTTCACAATCTTAAAGAGTATAGCCTAACAAGTAGAAGAACTGTGACATTTGAACCATTACGTACATTCTTAAGCATGTGTTTTGTTAATCGGTCAAGTCTTTCATGAGTTTTCCTTATGTTAAAGTGCTATAAACTGCCTTGAATAAGGACAATATAAAGTAGTAAAAAGTGGTGAGTGCAATAATATACTTACTGTTAATCAGGGCTCCGCTAAATGTATTATAATGAGCGCTCTGCTCTACAACTTCCGCCAAACGACTGGTACCGCCTTCACTAAAAGCAGCCAAACATCGCTCTTCCAAGTCCCAACTCTTCACGGTTCTGTCTCCTCAGTGGTGGAATGAGCTCCCGGCTCATGTCAGGACGGCCGAGTTGCTCGCCAGCTTCCGCAAGAGACTCAAGACCCACCTGTTCAGAGTTCACCTGGACTCTACATAACCCCCCCCCACACCCTCCTCTGATCATCCTAGCACTAACCTGCATGTTTATATGTCTTAAAATGTATTAATGGCACTTAGCATTGTTGTTCGTTCTCAGATGTTGTATCATGCTTAGAATCACACGCCTGCCCAGCTACTTATGCAGGCAACTTGGCAATTATGAAACTCGTTCTATTTGTCTCGTAAATATGAATGCTCGAAAATAGCTCTATTCTTATCTTCAGGTACCACAGTGATATATTGCTGCCTCTCCTTCAACAAATGTACTCTTTGTAAGTCGCTTTGGATAACAGCGTCTGCCAAATGCCATAAATGTAATAATGGTGAAGTCTAATAACATTATATCGAACTTGTAATATAAGCCAAACGCACTCTGTATATTCCAACATTTACCCAAGGTAAGCGTCCTTCAATGCCAACCCATGAGTATATGATATGATATAACCAATCTTATGACAGACCATTCTGTCACTCAATTGAAGAGAATATAAGACATTATATACAGTGTGTATATATATATATATATATATATATATATATATATTATTTTGGACTTTATATAATATAACATTCTTGCTTTCTATTTCATTTGTATAGAAATAACTATACACACATTTTTTTTTTCAGATCCCCCTACTGTAAGATTCCGGTCTTTTGTAAGCGGCAACACATTAAACTGTGAAAAAAAGCTATTGGACCGTGTGAGGCACCAGGCAACCGTGACTCTGGTGGAGGACGACAGCGATCCCCAGATCATCATTTTGTTCTGTCCAATCATGTCACGGATTGAGTTAGACTTGGCGACCGCCATGGCGAAGCCTCCAGGTAAATACAAATGGCTTAATTTCCCTTCCAACACATTGCAGTGCAGCATACCCCGTAATTGATTGGCAGTCACTGACAGGATCAGTGTGATTTTGTTTTGTGTCATTATGTCATGCTTTTCCCATCCACCGTAACCAATAGATCCTCTTGCCTCCTCTTTGCCTTATAGCCTCATTGAGTGACAAACCGGTCATTTTGGTGATGATGCATCACACGCACGAAGCCAACAAGGGACTCATCCAAAGGCCAGCGTTGTTCCACAAGCGACCGAACGTAGTGTTGTATGTCAACGTCTTCTACTATGATGGCAGGAATGGATTGTTGTCGTGCGAGGCAAACACCACGGCGGTCGCTGACATCAGCACCGCATTACTCGAGCACTCTGCCTGCAAAAGCGACAGCGCCAGCGGAAAGTCGGAAGATCACAGACGCGACGGCAGAGCAAGAAGTGAAGATATCAGTGATGTGGGCGACGCTTGTCCCCGTGGCAGTAGTCGTGTTGAGGCTAGTCATGACGACCAGCGCGGTAGGGTCGCTCATCATGTGGATTCGGCGGGTGGTGATGACCAACACAATCGTAATGCTTGTTTCAACCAGGAGGGTGGTACGGTTAGACGCCCCAGTGGTAGCCATCACCACACAGCTGGTCAGGTGGATAAACGTAAGAAAGGAAAATGGTATAAAAGGTAAATCATGTGCTGTCCATTGCTTATCCTTGCTTTTTTCCCCCACAATCAGGAATAAGTTTGTTTATGTGTGAAGCAATGCTGTCATCGAGTCATAAAGGGAAAAGTGGGTTAACATATTTTTATTATATAAATCATTGTGTAACCTGTGGGCTATCTATTTAATGATTATATTATTAGAATGAATTACTTTAATATATTTTAGACAGTTTTTGGATTACAAACAATAGGCTAATGCCCATCACTGTGTTGCATTCTTTCCAGCTCATTCAAATTACTTTTTGCGTTCACATGTAACCAATATATTGCAATGCATACACATGACAAAGATTTACCAGGGTGCTCACTATGTTTCTGTGACTAGATTATATAACTATGTCAAATAATCAAATGCACTTGTATTAAATGCTCACAACTTGTTATTCATGCCATACAATTGTGAAAAGAATACATATTACTAACTTAAAAAAATAAAAATATATCTAAACGGTTCACGGTCCAAGTGCACAGATGTTTGTGGAGTATGACTGTGGAGTAATATACGACGGCATAGTAATATGAAAGAAGAGACATAATTAGTATTCTTTCTCTTTTTTACATTGGTCTTTTACAATATTATCATAATATATCGTAATTACAATTACAAAAGAAAACCCAGAATAGTGTCACCATCTTGCCACTGGTTCAGTAGAACCACAGCAAGGCCACGGAAACGCACGTTATCATATCTGTGATGTATTATCACAAAGTTATGAATAGAAACATTGAGTAAACACAGAAAAACGTTGACTAGAGGAGAAAAAACCGTCTCTGTCTAATACTTCCAATGTATAGGCTGTAACTTAATGGACACATATTGAGAAGGTTATTCTTTCTCATATTACTGAGATATTTTCCCTCATATTACGCCGAAAGTCATAATTGGAAAGATAATCGTGAAAAAAAAAATTCTTCTGGTGAATGCATGTGAATGTATGAAAGCAGTTTTCTGCCACTTGAAAAAAAAGTCAAAAATCTCATGACTTAGTATCACATGATTGCGACTTAGTATATCAGAATTATGACTTACTATCTCATAAATATGCCTTACTATCTCATAATTATGATTTACCGCACTAAGTCATAATTATGAGAGATAGTTTAGTCATAATTATGAGATAAAGGGCCTATATCCACAATACAATTGTGAATTGATCTATTCAATGCATGGAAATTGAACCTAATCAATCATGGATTGTGAACACATTGAGGAATATTGCAAATGTGGTTTTACAAATGATAAAATCCTTGCTTTACTGGCTGAATTAAGAATATTGCACATAATGTTGAAAAGTAATAACATATTCTCAATATCATGTACAATATTACTTTTCAACATGTGCATTATTCTCAATATCATGTGCAACATTACTGTTCAATACCATTGACACTATTGTTTTACTAAATGTTTCTTAGATGTGGCCGACGAGTGCGAAATGTGTTTGTAAAAATATCCTTCAAGTAAATCGATGATGAATACGTGGACAATCACAACTGATTTGCTTAAACCATCATTTGATGTTTATGTTTAAATCACCCATTACATTCGTTGGTAAACTATTTTAGCCCTATTCTAACCAGTAGGCCTTGGCCTGTCACTTTAACACGGAGGTGGTTGTGCATGAAACTGAGCCACTTGCAGTTGCATCAATTTAGATTCTGAATGTGCGTTTAACAATTCAGGGTTTGATGATGTGATGATGTATTACATGTGATGATGTGATGATGTATTACATGTGATGATGTAATACATGTGATGATGTGTTACATGTGATGATGTATTACATGTGATGATGTATTACATTTGATGATGTATACATGTGATGATGTGTTACATGTGATGATGTATTACATGTGATGATGTAGTACATGTGATGATGTAGTACATGTGATGATGTATTACATGTGATGATGTGTTACATGTGATGATGTAGTACATGTGATGACGTAGTACATGTGAGGATGTAGTACATGTGATGATGTATTACATGTGATGACTGTAGTACATGTGACGATGTATTACATGTGATGATGTATTACATGTGATGATGTAGTATATGTGATGATGTAGTACATGTGATGATGTAGTACATGTGATGATGTATTACATGTGATGATGGTTACATGTGATGATGTATTACATGTGATGATGTAGTATATGTGGATGGTAGTACATGTGATGATGTATTACATGTGATGATGTGTTACATGTGATGATGTGATTACATGTGATGTGTTACATGTGATGACGTGTTACATGTGATGATGTAGTATATGTGATGATGTAGTACATGTGATGATGTAGTACATGTGATGATGTGTTACATGTGATGATGTAGTACATGTGATGACGTGTTACATGTGATGACGTGTTACATGTGATGACGTGTTACATGTGATGATGTAGTACATGTGATGTGTTACATGTGATGTGTTACATGTGATGACGTGTTACATGTGATGTTGTATTACCTGTGGGTAGTCACAGGGGCCCAAAGACCCGACGCCACCTCCCTGCCGAACCTCCCAGAAGCACGGCCCTGGGTGCTAGTGATGGGAATTACGGCTCTCTGAAGGGAGCCGGATTTTTTTTTTAGGGGGCGGGGTTACTAGGTTTATCTGAGAGATAATCAGCAGGATAATGATTGACTGTATTAAAGGATAATGATTGACTGTATTAAAGGATAATGATTGACTGTATTGCCAGACCTTAATGTCAATTATCTGCATCGTAAACATGACACAAGTTGGCGCCACATCCATGTCATTCATGTCAGTGAATTTAATTTACTACTTTGAATGTACCCTCTGTATGTGTTTTACACATACAGTGTAAACTTTTTATTGGCACAACAAAAAAAACAAGTATAATCAACTTTTGTGCAAAACAGATTTTAGTGCAAATCAAACAACAAAACAAAAAACATTTCACACGAGAGAATTTCTAAGAATAAATAGTAAAAATACTTCTGAACAACATTTCAAGTATTATAAAAACAGAGTCAAATAAAAGCGACAAAAATCACCTGCGCTGCTTTGACAAAAAAGAGGAGATGTTTCTCAGTGTTCGCGTCAAGCGGAGTGGATTTAGGGGCAGCCAGTGAGTGAACGAACGATAAAAAAAAACAAAAAACGTACGACTCGGTGGTTCCCTTCGTTCGCAACCGAAGAGAGCCGTTCAAAAGAATCGGATCGTTCAGCGAACGCAACGTCACTGCCGGTTGCGCTATTTACGGAAGTGGAAGAAGAAGAAGCAGCAGCAGCACCACCACCACATGCTAGTGGCTGTCGTGCACACAGTTCAGTCACATTTTGGCTCTTTTTTATTTTAGCCGCCGCTGCTCAGTGAACACGCGTTGTCTACACACCACAGTCTCGGATGCAATTGTGTTCATTGTACATTTTCTGTAAGGCATGAGGGACTAAATCCGAGCTAATCGGCTAACCCTGCAGTTAAGCCCTACTCTTGGCAGGGCTTACTTACTCTGAGACTTGTCAACAGGTGCTCCCTTCCCAGGCTCTCTGGTTCCTTTTACGACTTTAAATGCCACGTTAGCGAATTGGGGGGGGGGAGAGTTGGAACTTTAGTGAGTACACGACCACGTGTGAGAGCCAAATCTGAGCTAATGATGAACATGTGTGTCTCAGTCTCTCTCTCCGATCGTAGCCTACCTAGGTCTTAATGCGGTAGGTCGCAGATGAAGGAGCTGTATGCATGCTTCTCTGGATGATGACATGGATAATGCCCCTGATCCCTGTCATGACGGGGATGAAGAGGCTCCACGGGATGTGTTCATCATGACAACAGCAACAACGACAGCAACAACGACAGCAACCACAGGCGAGATGGATCCAGCAGAAAACAAAGCAACGTCCACATCACAGCCTGGTGAGTGGTGATCTGCTCCACCACCAACATGCTGTACATATGTATTCATATACAGTAGCAGGTACAGTGCTTCAGTGTAAGCCATGTTATGCTGTCCTGATTTTGAAGTTGTTGTTGAACCTTTTTGTTGAACAGTATGAAAACATTGAATAGGGACACACACACACACACCCTCACCCTCCCCCTCCCTCAGGCTTGTGGGCTTGTGTTGTGAGTGTCATCACATGCTCATGAGCTGTGTGTGTGCCATCATGTGGGAACGGTTTATTTTATACGCTTGTAGAGTACTATACACAACGTACGCTGTAGCTTGAGAACAAGAGCACGCCACTGACTTGCCTTTGACTTCCCTTATTTCCTCATATGCAGCCGAGGATATCCCGACGGAGAGGAAAAGGAGGATGAGAAGGGAGAGAAGAAAAATGACGAAGAAAAAAGCACCGGTTGATCATTCACCAAACATGATGTCAGAGCTCCCATTTGCCTTGGCGAGCTCTACTGCTTGGAACGAGCTGGGATGTATGTATATTTTTATATACATTGCTCCTTCTTTAGATCCTCCAATTTACAATTTTGTTTTTTTAATGATAGACTTTCCAAATGTTCCACCTGGGCATACCGAAGAACGTCTTATCTTGGATCCTATCCAAGAATTATTGCCTGTTGGATTGGTATTTTACCTCTTCCACTGACTCCTGCTGGTCTATCTCTCTCGGTCGCAGTCGCTAAGCCCGAGTCGACGCAGAGGAAGAGGAAGTGGAAGCAGGGGGATGGCGGCGCAGGGCGGGTGGACAGCGAGGAGGAGGAGAAGAAGAAGAAGAAGAAGCAGCAGCAGCACAAAGAGTCCCAGCGGCCCAACTACTTTGTCTCCATCCCCATCACAAACGCTCAGGTCAGGATCTGGCCAATGGCTGGTACTTTTTTCACCCCTTTTTAATTTCACTGCATGTCCTGTATGTGTATGTGACCATTAAAGTTCTTGAATCTTGAATCTTGAGCTGAAGAGAACACTAGTTTTGATGGCTGATTTGCGATGTGTAGAAGTTACGGGGGATTTAACTTTTACGGGGGATAAGTTAAGATAGAACTTTATTGATCCCGAAGGAAAGGTGCTGGCTCTCTCAGATAGGAATGTGTGATGACTATGAGTGATATCTGGACAGTCAATAATATTGAATAGTGACGTCTGTCATAACAGATCAGTGCAGCGGTCGTGGAGGTCCAGGAGGCGGTGCTACAACAGGAGCCGCGATTGGCCAAAGCTATGATCCCCGCCCCCAGCTTGCACATCACCCTTTTGGTCACTCATCTTGCAAATCAAGAGCAAGTAGGCCTGTACGTGAACACGTCCTGTGTGTGTGTGTGTGTGTGTGTGTGTGTGTGTGTGTGTGTGTGTGAGAGAGAGAGATATAAATCACTGCATTATACCCATAATACCTTAATTCTTTCCACCAGGGGATGGTGGATGACTCAAAAGGAGATGAGTAGCAAATATCAAGTGTCTCTGATATAAAAAGTCACCATACAATTTAATGAACCGGCATTATTTGAGTCGAGTTATTCTCGGAAGGTCACCAGGTTTTAAAGTTTCGAGAGAATCTGCATTTGTATTTATTGTTTTTTTTTTAAATATGAAAACCTCCACTTAATAGCTTTCAGTTGAAGCAACAATTTAATAATATGACATGATAATTATCAGCAGGCCTTTTGTGTGGAAAAAAATGGCACATAATAATTCAAGAAGTTCATATTCGTATTAGCGGAAGTTGCAGCGGGTCTGGCAGCAGGAAGGTTACTGGTTTGATCCCCTCGGGCTCCGCCTAGCTAAGTGTCAAGGTGTCCCTGAGCAAGACAACACCTAACCCTAACTGCTCCTGATGTGTTGGTTGTTACTTTGCATGTTTGACACCGCCGTCGTGTATGACTGGGGGAATGTGAGGCCACTGTAAAGCGCTTTGGATAAAAGTGCGATATAAATGCAGTCCATTTACCATTTATAATGGAGAGCCCATAGTGTGGTGCTGATGGTGACTGGTAATCTGCAGTAAGAGGAAGACTGGCATAATAGCCCCCAGATCCTCCCTTATGTAATATGAGAGAGCGGGAGAGAGAATTAGGTTGCATATGCCCTGTCTCTGTGTGTGTGTGTGTGTGTGTGTGTGTGTGTGTGTGTGGTGTGTGTGTGTGTGTGTGTGTGTGTGTGTGTGTGTGTGTGTGTGTGTGTGTGTCTGTGTCTGTTTATTGATATCATTTCCCCCCCCCCCCACTCTTTCAGTGCAGCCTACCGCATTGGATAAGGCTATGCCGTCATTGGCTGAGCTCCTGGTGGGGCGGGAGTTGGTGCTGCCCTTCACTGGGGTGGGTCACTTTAGGAAGGAGGTTGTGTTCGTTGGGCTGGGCCCCGGACAACACCGAGACACCCTGGAGAAGCTGGCCGGTGAGTCACACACACACACACACACACACACACAACACAATACACGCACACAGACACACGCACACGCATACACTCACATACAATGCACACACACACACACACACACAGTTTCCAATAGTGCTTCACATTTGTTCCTGGTATTGCCATGGCGTGAGTGTGTATAAGTGTGAATCTTTAAAATGTGTATCTGCTATACTGTGAACTATACAATACAGTATAACTATATTATATGAACTATAAGAGGAAGTGACAGTAATTGTCTATTGATCCTTGCTTGGTGTTCTGTACTGTAGTCTCCACAGGGAGGCTGTTGCAAAGGGTCACCTGCAGGGTGCCACAGCATGGGGTGCGTGCGTGTGCGTGTGTGTGTGTGTGTGTGTGTCCCTGACATTAAAGGGCATTGTGCATTGGTCTATACCAGAGCACTCCGCTGCACTAGCTCAATACCACTCAGCCAGCACCCATTATAAATTAGTTATACCAATGAATTAAATGACTCTTACTCTCTGACTTCAATGTCTTTTGTCAGTACATAAGAATGCTCCAAATGTTGGTTTTGTTGGTGAAAAAGTCAAATTGCAGTAGGAACTCGGCTACTTAAATTAAGTCGAAATGTAATTAAAAAATGTGGAATTTACTTAATTACTCATTCATTCAATAGGAAAATCAATGGTATTAAGTATTTGTGTAAAATTTATAATTTATGAATACTTTCTTTTAATATCAATAAGTGTCTATCATAGATTGATGGTAAAAAGAAAGCATTAACTAAATGTGCGTTGCCTGTAAGAGCTGTATATGTTTACAAATCATAACCTATTGATTAGCCCTTCTCAGCAGAAGCATGCTTCTATCTCCTTAATGGAAGACAAATAAAGATTGGAATGGAGAGTTAGACAGATGAACTGGCAAGACAGGGAGGAAGACACATAGACACAGACGGACAGGAAGTCTTTCCCTCCTGTCCTGTGTTCACCGTGACCCCTTCCTGCAACCAATATACTCTTCCTCATGACTACTTTACCCCTATCTCCCTCTCTGTCTATGTTGCTCTGTCTCTCTCTCTCTCCCCCTTCGCTCTCTATTTATCTTCCTCTCCCTCACTCGCTGTCTCCCTCTTTTTCTCTCTCCCCCCACCTCTCTCTCGCCTCCCTCCCTATTGATTGCATCCTACCCATTTGGTATTCAGTATGAACGGAATACAGGACTTAAGCTTAATTCGCCTGCCAGTACAGTCAGATTCAGTTAAAAGACAGATTGGGTTGAATGTCGCTGTGATTACTTGAATGTTCACAGCAGATACAGCTCTGATCGCCTTCCATCGCTGTCTGTTTCACTGGAAACTAACTGCTGGAACCTGTTAACTTCACGCGGCAGATGGTTGGTTTCACAGAACCATCCGGGAAGTCGTCGTTGGAAACTGTTTTCGAAAGGCCTGGCACTTTCAAAGAATCCTTGGCAGGTGATTGGATGAAGCGTCCGTCTGTCCGTCCGTCCGTCTGTCTGTCTGTCTGTCTGTCTGTCAGTCTGTCACCACCGTCGTCGATCACCAACAAACAGTCGCTTCTCGCTGTCGTCACACCCTAAACCCCGCCCCCGTAGTGGCTGACAGGAGGACTAGCTGATTGTTCCGAACCGCCGGCGGTTTGGACACAAACGGATAGCTTGAAGCCCGGCCAGACCTCAGGATCTTAAGGGAGAAACCGAATGTAGAACTCGCAAGAACAGAATGGCCTCACTCAGTCAAGAAAGCTGTAGCTCCAGCCACAAAAACATTGCGCCGCGTCAGCACAGACCTCACTCGGCCTACACAAACACACGGGAGACAAAACGGCCCATGTTGTTACACTGCAATCTGTCCACTACACTGCAATCTGTCTCGCCACAGTCCCTGGCATTAGGAATAAAGGAAGGGGAAGATTAAAATGAATGGATTAAAATCTGTGTGTGTGTGTGTGTGCGTGTGTGTTGCAGAGGTTCTACAGCGGTGTTTCCAGGAGCAGGGTCTCGTCCAGGCAGACTGCCGCGGGTTCGAGCCCCACCTCACTATTATGAAGCTTTCCAAAGCACCCAAGCTACGCTCCCAGGTACACACGCACGCACGCACACACACATGCACACACGCACACACTGTAGTATTTGATGCTGGCCGTTGCCTACTACAGTCAGACAGTTGATACTCAGTATACAGTGAGGTGGAGTGGTGGTGGTGGTGGTGAGGGGGGAGGTAAAAGTAGAAGGGGGCGGGGGTGAGGAGGAGCAGAAGATAGATGGAGGTGAGGAGGAAGGACATTTAAAAAAATAAATCTATCCGACTGATAACGGCACATCCGCATCAGTCGGGCGCCAGACAGCTTGCGACTCTTCCGTGTGTGTGTGTGTGTGTGTGTGTGTGTGTGTGTGTGTGTGTGTGTGTGTGTGTGTGTGTGTGTGTGTGTGTGTGTGTGTGTGTGTGTGTGTGTGTGTGTGTGTGTGTGTGTGTGTGTGTGTGTGTGTGTGTGTGTGTGTGTGTGTGTGTGTGTGCACGCCCATGAGTGACGTGCGGTGAACTCGGAACACAAATATTAGCGGTGCTTGTCTGCCTCATCCGTTCAACACTAGTTTCATGTCGTATTTATTCTTTAGTCAGATAGTACTCCACGCGTAGTGTGTACTATTACTATATTTTAACAGCGCTTGATGATTCGTTCCACATTTTTTTCTTTTGTTCCGCTTGGTGTCTCTCAGGGGCCGGCAAACGGGTGAATCCAGGATTTCCTACTCCAGCTACAGCGACAGGTAGGTGGTTGGCCCCGCCCAGCTCTAAGTATAGTTCTGCTATTAGATAATATAGAACGTTTATTAATCACGAAGGAAAATTCTTGGTGGCCAGGTTGCATAGCAATACAATAAAACAAAATAAAAGTAGAATAACAGAAAATGAAAATAACAGATTTACAAATGTGCAGGAAATTACAGCAGCAGGTCTCAAACTATCTTTTTATTGACTAATCTACCCCCCCCCCCCCCCCCCCCCCCACTAAGATACTTTTTTCAGCCACATACCCCTTTAAAGTTAAAGGATATGGTCTCATTGGAGATATTTACCAACAATGTTACGTTACGTTATGTTATGTAACATGTTATGTTACTGTTCAAAACACTAAATTGTAATTAAGGGGGTATTATTTTACAATTTAAGGTGGAATTATTTTACAATTTGCTCATCACCATTATTTAGAAAAAAAATCTTAATGTTAGTGCAGGCAACCTAGCAATTATGAAACTCGTTCTATTAGCCTGGCAACTATGAATGCTCACCAAATTGGCTCAATTCTTATCTTTATGTACCACAGTGATATATTGCTGTCTCCTTCAACAAATGACCATTTGATGTTGCCGGAGTTAGGGTCAGGGAGTTCAAACTTCAAATTAAAGTCTCTCAAAGGGCCCCTATTTTACCACCAACACCATTATGAGCCACGTAAAAATGGTCATGTGACTAAAATTGTCATTTGCAGACCAGTGGTGACATCAACAAGTTGGAGTGTCCCCCCCCCCCCCCTCCCAGGTGTATGATGGATGGATAAGCCAACCAGTTGGTACAGTCCCTCTGGGAGGTTGGTAGACTGATCTAGTCATCATACATTTGGGTGGACACTCCTACTTGTGATGTCACCATGACGATTTTGATATTGCTTTTAAAGGCTAATCACACTCACACCTGGTGGTAAATTAATTGTAAATTATTGTCTCCATGCAGGTTCTTTGGAGACCAGCGGGTGGAGCGACTGGACCTCTGCTCCATGTTGAAAAAGAAGCAGCCGGATGGGTACTACCACACAGAGACCTCTCTCCAGCTAGGTTAGCTTTGTATACACACGCACGCACACACACACACACGGTCATGCCTTATTGATTTTGCAACAATCAATGTTTGCAGTTACAGTCCATTACAGTATTATTATAGCAAGGTTAAGGTAGATTTGTTGGTTGGTTTATCACATACAGTTTCCAAAGGCTTCACAGGCTCAACAGTTCTCGGCGTTGTCCATGCCTGCCGTGGGCCACCTGTGGAGGCGCCAGATATTTGCACATATATAATTTAGCAAAAAGAAATTCATACAAATTTTGATTTGTGGCCACCCTGCAACCCACTTGGTCTCTTATGGGTTCCTGACCCACAGTTTGAAAACCACTGAGCCCAAAGGCAGTAGATGGCCCTGTATCAGCCCTCTTCCTCAGTCTACATCAACTGGTGGCCACCAGGAGGAACTACAACAAGACTTGACTAAAACGATTTATCCAAATAGTGTTTGTTCCCTCTTTGAACCACCAGAGGGAGCTGTTCTCCCACATAGAGCCACTTGGGCTTTCCCAGTAGCTGTGTAATCCCAAAAAGTAAGGTATTCCAGACACATTTGGTCATTAACAAGTTCGCACATTCTGGGTATTTATTATTCATCGAAAGATAAACTGTAATTTTCTTTTTTTTTTGTAACACTGTTGTTGTTGCGACGGAGTAGCACGCTAATTAAGCAAAGTAGTGCTGATTTCTTAGCGCCTCCCTCCCTCCCTCCCTCCAGCTTGGCACCTCTAAGCACTCGGCCCTGTTGGCACCGCCATCTCCACATTAATTGGCTGAGGGGAAAATAACAAATATTAAATAAATACAAATAATCGCAGTAAAGCTCATGTCTAGCGTAGGGCTGTTTTATTGGACATCCATTAGTGAGGAAGGGGCCAGGGAGGAAATGGCATAATAATAATAGCACGGGGGAAGAAGACGTCGTAGACATGGCGTTGTCCACATATGTGCATTCTCTTTTCTCGTTTCGTCGCTATCTGTGTGGTCGGACGTGTGCCAGTTTAAGATGGCTTCTGTCGAGGCAGAAGACACACTGATCCATACAAATGGACTGAGAGAGAGAGAGAGAGAGAGAGAGAGAGAGATGTGTGGGCAGACAACAGAAAGAACACCGCTACTCAGGAGCTCGCTATTAATGGAAAGCGGGAGGTGTAGTCAAGGGCTCTCCCCCCTCCAATCCACAACAAAGCTCAAATCAACAGAAGATATTCCTCTTTTTAAAACACATCTCACAACATGCGTAGGAAGACGAAACCGGGAAGACTTGGCGGGGGGGTGGTGTTGTGCAGCCCCCTTTTTATTTTACAATAGATAGATGTAATAGATGACAGGAATAAGCAAGAAGAACGCTCCTATTGGAAGGAAGGTGCGCACGGCACAAGTTATGCATTTAACCAAACAGCAGAGGCTTCATCAAATATTCAGGCCTTTTCAGACAGATTTGATGTTAACAATGAATATTGCATTAGCAGAAAAGGTTTGAAATAAGAAGAAATGTGTCCAAATTCGAGCAGGTTCATGAGCAGACCGCTCTGCTTGCGTCTGATGGGTTGGAGGGGATGGCACAGTGGAAATTAATTCATATGATATAAATCAGTGTTTTTCAACCTTTTTTGAGCCAAGGCACATCCTGCGACACACCACCAATCAAACATTTTACAAAATTACACACTGTAGCCTGATGGCGACACCTCTCACACGCATCACTAATTGTCACTATTGTCTTCAATTAACAACGAGGTCATTATTGCTCTACCTACTGGGGCTGCACAACTACTGGCTTTTTGAAGTCGACCTTTCTATCAATGAAGTCGAAAAAAAGTCGACGAGTCATCGATGACGTTATCACACACGCGTTCACACACACACACACACACACAACACGCAGACAGAAGGGCTGTCCAAAAAATAAACGGCTTATTATATTTATGTAAATATAAAAAAACGACATTCAAAATGTCTCATTCGGTCTCAGCAATTGGTTTGGCATAGGCTTACAACTCAGCATGTGCAATCCACGCCGGCACAACAACATTATAAGCTTTTTTATTGCAACACACATTTAACTGAAAATTCATTCCTGCACGGGTCTGATTTTCAAGACCCGCCCCCGGCCCCTACACCCGCGACGTGCAATACCGAACCCGCCATCCGCACATATAACCCGACCCGACGGCACAAGACCCGCAGCCCGACCCGAACCCGCATGTCCTATAATAACTATGATATAAAACGCACGATCCGACCCGCATCTTCTTTGTTTCCCAGAACCGAGCCCGGAAAAAGATTACGACAAAATACTACCCGCAAATCACTTTTTTTCGGGTCCACAGACGCTCAACTATTATTTGCAGTAACTAAATAATTTCTTTTGGACCAATTAAGTGAAAGCGGATAATTTCCCACGGCACACCTGACGATCTCTCACGGCACACTAGTGTGCCGTGGCACAGTGGTTGAAAATCACTGATATAAATTATATCTCCGTACATTTTAAAGCATAAATATTTTTGGGTGGTCCGCTTATTGTCCCTTCTGCAATATGCACTTGTTTTCTGCATTTTCCATACACAACTTTCTGTCTCTCTCTCTCTCTCTCTCTCTCTCTCTCTCTCTCTCTCTCTCTCTCTCTCTCTCTCTCTCTCTCTCTCTCTGTTGTTGACCTTGATGTTCTGCCACTAGGTCATAGCAGGTTGAAGATGAGGAAATGGGATCCTCTGGGAAATGGACACACACACACACACACACACACACACACTTATTTACACACACATGCACGCACACACACAGCAAAATGCCTTGTGCTGGATCGATGGTGGCGAGACCGGTACTCCTCAGGGAGCCCCAGAGGTTTACGAGGGGAGTGTGTTCAGCAACACCGATGCCAGCAGGGCCTGCTGCTCTATTCACAGCCTTCTCCTCAAGGTGTGTTTCCTTAGTGCCAGTATGCGCCTTTTTTCCGTCCTCATCCAAACCGCCAGTTTGAATTCATTTCAATGGATTCAATTGTATTTCTTCATTTTACTGCCACATTAGCCGGGCGCCTTAGCGACCGACTTCCCAGGTCTCCCGTGCGCCGCGTAAAGCGCATACAAACTAAACAAAAAGCCAACGGAGCAGGCCGCCATGATTGAGGCCGCCCACGTCGGAGATTCTAAGCTAGTACTACGTTCCATTTGAGTTCCCAGACGGAAATTGCAATTGAACGGCCCCTGAAGTCGGATATCCGGCTCGGAAAGTCGGAAGAATCTCACAACCCCGACTTTGAAATCCAAGATGGCTGCTCTGCACATCAACGGTCGTGAAATATGTAGTCATAGACAGTTTTTTAGCACTTCTGTCTAGTTGTGTCTCATTAAAACGGTTGTACACACAGTACTGTTCAACTTCTATCTGTGGACATGTTGCTACGGTGTTTGTATGTGCAAAATGGCGTGTAATACGTTGTCATCAACTGGTATTGCTGACAATGGCTAACCTGGCTAGAGCAAACCTAAGCACAGCAAAAGTTTTCCTGGAGGCGTCCGTCTTGATTCTCCGACTTGTTGTAACTGGAACGCGGTCAACTCGGGTGTGACGTCATTCCCAGCTCCGACTTCCGGGGTAAATGGAACGCAGCATAGGTCTTTGGATGTGAGCTAACGGGGGGCGAAGAGGCAGACACGGGGCATCTGCTGACTGCAGTCCCGGGAGGATATGGACGCTCGTGCGGGTTGTACACTGGTGTGTCCGGTCAAGGCACAAAGTACTCCATTGTGCAGAGATGGAACACACTTTGCTTTGGCCCTACTGGTTTTCTTTATGTATTGTTGAAGATGTTAATTTCTTATCAACAAGTTACCCTGGGGATGAGTGGGTTTGTGAGCAAAGGTATCGCGCAGAACCGTTATATTTTCTTCAGTTTTGGAACTTGAACAGAAGAAACCCACTGAGCTGATGATGATGATGATGAGGCTGATTCTCAATCGTAAAGCCGATTAATTTTGACCTCTTCCGGTTGTCTGTTAATGAAATATGTTGGTTTCCATTATCCCACCCCAACCAAACAATAATCGACGAATAAAGAACAAACCCCCCTCCACACCACACACACTACACACTACACACTACACAGCACCACACACCCAACACTACACACTAACACCACTATACACCTACCACTACACCACAACACAAACACCATCGGAAAGGCCGAGTCAGAGCTCTGCAACATGGCCGCTTGCCACAAGCGCGGTGCTGGTGGCATCGGCGGCCGGAGCGTTAGCCTCTCGCTAACGGATGGCGCGGGATGGTTGCATCCAGCTGCTGCTGAGTGACCGCTTGGTTCACGCCATCTCATCTCCACGGTCTCACGTGGTGGTGGGACCCGGCGGGGCGGGGGCTGGTAGGGGGCAGCCTGCCACAACGGGGCCCACGGTTGGTTCTGCGGGCCTGTCTGTTTTTATTTTGATCATGGGGGTGGGTGGGGGGGGGGGGGGAAAGCACAGCTCCTCGGGAACTAGGTCACTGAATAACAAGCACCTATATAGCTCTCTGCTGCACTGCCTTCCCCCTCTCTCCATCTCCTCTCTCTCCTCTCTCTCTCTCTCTGTCTATCTCTTGCTGGCTCTCTCCCTCGCTCTCCATCTCTCACGCTCTCTCTCTCACTCTCCCTCGCTCTCCATCTCTTTCTCTCTGTTTCTCTATTTCTCTCTTTCTTTAGTTCTCTTTCCCCCTCTCTCTCTTATTTTCTCTCGTCCGCTCTGTCTTTCTGTATTTCTCTCGCTCTCTCTCTCTCCATGAATGAAGAGCTGCTACTAGAGCCACTGCTGCAGAAGTGTGTGTGTGTGTGTGTGTGTGTGTGTGCGTGTGCGTGCACGTGCGTGTGTGCACGTGCGTGTACATGTGTGTCTCACATGACTCTGTTGTGTTGGTCTCGTGTCTACACCGAGAGACAAAGGTCTCTCTTACAGCAAAACCCTTATTTCTCTCCAGCTTGGCTCTTGGGTGCTCGCAGCACCTTGATGAATGTAGAGAAGCGCTCATGGGAGGGAGGGAGAGCCGCATGTTTTAAAATGGTACATACATTGCATTAGTACCCAGAGGAACATGCGGTAGTCTGCGAAGCTGTTGTATACATTATGCATTAGCGCAGGCACATGCCCCTGCCGTGACTTGCATTGCACAACACACACACACACACACACACACACACACACACACACACACACACAACACACACACACAACACACACACACACACACACACTGTATTGTCCGGCACACGGCCCGATGCCTGAATATACCTGAATTCACGGTGCTTTTTTTTGTTTTTTAATTGTTCCGTTTCATTTTTATTTTATCAGATGGCTGTTGTGTGGTCGTTCAGTGTACACACACACACACACACACACACACACACAACCACACACAAACACACACACACACACACACACACACACACTGTGTACCGGTTTAGACACTCACACACAGGCAAACAATCACGCACGCACACGCTGACACTCAGAAGGTCGACAATCGGTCGATTTTCCTCGTGACATTTAGCCGCGTTGTGTAAAGTGATGCCAATCTTCTTCTTTGAGGCGAGACATTTACAGCGGATAGAGGGGTAGTGCATGTATAGGGGTGTGTGCGTGCGTGCGTGTGTGCGTGTGTGTGTCTGCCTGCCTGCGCATGCTAAAGGTCAAATACATGCAGTTAGCCTTGTGGGTGTTTACTGAGAAATTGCCCAAGCTATTGTGAAGGCTTATTTATTCTTCAAAGCAGGAGAACGGCGTCTCCAGGCTTCTTGTCCCACCCGCCCCACCACCACCCCATGACTCGAGACCAGAAGATGTCCAACAGGCTTAGAACGAGAGCTGAGACTGTGATGGGAACGGGAGGAGAGGGAGATTGGACAGGCAGTGCCGTGGGGAGGGAACAGGAGATTGAATGAAAGATCGAAGGCGATAAGAGGAGAGAACTAGTGAGATGAAACAGACACATGAGTGAGGGGCAATTGGAGGGAGAGAGAGAGAGAGTGAGGGAAAGAGATTAAACGGAGGCCTGGGATGGCGGGCGAGCCAAGAGGAATGACCCCAAGTGGTGGGAGGGAGGGAGGGAGGGAGGGAGGGAGGAAGGAAGGAAGGAAGGAAGGAAGGAAGGAAGGAAAGGAGGGAAGGAGGGATAGAATGAGGGAAGGAAGGAGGGAGGAAAGGAAGGGAGGGATAGAACAAGGATAGGAAGGAAAAGTAAGGGAAGGAAGGAAGGAAGGGAGGGATAGAACGAGGGAAGGGAGGAAAGGAAGGGAGGGATAGAATGAGGATAGAAGAAAGAAGTAAGGGAAGGGAGGGAGGGAGAGAACGAGGGAAGGAAAGAAAAAGGGAGGGAGGGAAGGAAGGGTGGGAGAGAACGAAGGAAGGGAGAGAACGAGGGGAGGAAGGAGGGAAGGGAGAGAAAGGAAGGCAAGGAGGGAAGGGAGAGAAAGGAAGGCAAGGAGGGAAGGAGAGGGGGAAGGAGGAAGGAAGGAAGGAGAGAGAGAGGGCACAAGGAAAGGTGACATTAAGCAGCTTTCAGGATGAAATGTGGCTGCAGGAAAAAAACGGAAGCTGCAGCTGCTGAGGCAGGTGGTCGGGGGAGGGGCCAGCAGGGGGGGAGAGAGACAGACAGAGAGGGTGAGAGAGAGAGGGAGAGAGAGAGGGAGATGAAATGGGAAATGCTGGGGCCCAGGGAGAAAACCAAGATGTTTTCAGCGGCTAAAAAAAGCCAGAATCCGCCGTCGCCTGACGCAATAGGTTGACCTCCTGTCTCCCTGCTCCCTCTTGCTGGTTCCTTTCCTCTGTTTTCTGCTTATTTATGAGATTTATTTCATTCACCGACGAGGCCGTTTTCTTTTCACTAACCCAGCCTTTTGAGTTGTTCGCCAAATGTGCTTGTGTTTTAAACACAGACGCCAATTAATTCATTAAGTCAGCGTCTCAGTCAGCGATCCCCTCTCTCCCATTTTCCTTCCATCTTCTAATTGCAGTCACGCATCGCTCTATTAGTATTTATTATGGATGGCTTCATTAATGTGTGTACTTAATAATCACACTATCAAGAGACCAAATTAAACAAATGAAGAGATGAGGACCTCTTGTACTGAGCTGCTGTGAGGGTGCAGTCTATGCAACGTCATGACTAGCGTGCTGCGGGTACATTGGGATGCCTAACAACAGCAAAACACTGGTATCTGATGCAGCCGATGACAGCCACTGATTCCCGTCAGAGGAAACACAAGCTGGTGCTCTCTGCACGCCCGCCCGGGGTTGGGGGCGGTGTGGGGGGGTGGGAGTTTAATTAGGTCCTTAATGGCGCTTTCAGCTGATTGGCCTCTGCATCCTCCCTCGTTTGTTTGTCCACGGGCGGACGGGCGGACGGACGGATGAGTCTCCCTGATTCAGCCCTCTATCGCCGGCCTCTTTCAGGAAAGAGGAGACACTTTGTCTTAAAGGGGGAGGGGATTGGTCACTACATGGTCTATAACATGTTGCGACCGTGGCTACAGTGCGCCAGTATTCCATTGTTCCCTCCATGTTTTCCATTGGGAGATATGGGCAGTTGAAACGAGACGATTGCAGTATATTAAAGGGGACATATTTTGCCACCCGGTGTGAGTGTGATTAGCCATTGCAAGCCGTTTCACAATTGCCATGTGATTACCTACCATCTAGCGACATCACAACTCTTTTGTTTGCGTGCGTGTTGATTGTTGTTGATGATGATGATGATGATGATGATTGTATTACTGCTGGCTGTCCAACAAATTGCCCCCCTCGGGGATAACAAAGATGGCCTTTCCTTCGACGTGTATATACGCCGTAGACTGTTTAGACCCCATCCTTGTATGACAATAGTCCTGATATGTGTGCCATTTTTTTTCCTCCTCCAACATATCTGATTTGCAGATCGATGAAACAACGCAGAAATGAACACGCACCGATCATCCACATGCTGTCTGTGCATATCCTTCTTTTCTTTAGGTGCATATAGTTAATAATGAATATGACTTGGAAGGATGTTGAAGTCAGTGAGTCAATTATCTCTCTCTCTCTCTGTTTCTGTCTATGTCTCGCTCTCTCTCTCTCTCTCTCTCTCACTCACTCTCATTCTTTCTCCAACAGCAGCAAGTAAATGAGAAATCCTTTCCCCTTTATGTGCTGCTGCTGCTGCTGTGTGCCTGCTATGGGCCACTAGCCTGCTGTGTGACTTTGACCTGCACTGCAAGGTCAACCGCGTGACATCTGACCGTCTACACCCCTGTGTTTGGATGGGTCTATGATTGTCATTTTTCATACAGAGCGAATTCTTCTTTGCACAGGGTGGAAGGGAAGATGCACTTTTCCTTTTTTATTTTTTAAGTTCCATTTTGAATTTTTGTAATCTTTATTGATTTTCATTTTGTAAAGCTTAAATGTGGTTAAATGTTTAAGTGGACTTCAGCTCCTCAGCCTGCAGACTGCAGGGCTGCAGCGGTTTCACCAGAGCAGCTTCAGGAGGCATAATGTAAGGTTTAATTCCAGACGATCCAATTGTTTTCTTTGAAAGGAGCAAAGTCACAGAGCTCGCTGCCTGATCACTTTTGAGAGCCTTGCCAAGACCTGCCAGCAACAAACTTGTCTCATTTTCCATAGCTATTTTAACACGCTACTAAATGTGTGTGTTTTTGTATCTCGCTGTTTTTACCTCACCGTTTTATAATCACTTATTTTCACAAAACCCCTTCCAGGGTTGTAAATGGATTGCATTTAGACTTTTATCCAAAGCTCTTTACATTGCCTCACATTCACCCATTCATCGACACGTTCCAACACCGATGGCGGTGTCAACCCTGCAAAGCAACAGCCAGCTTGCCAGAAGCAGTTAGGGTTAGGTGGTGTCTTGCTCAGGGACACCTCGACACTTGGCTTGGGGGAGCCCGGGGATCGAACCAGCAGACAACCGCCAAGACAACTGGCTACATATTGGGCCACGTAGCTTTTCAAGGTTTGCATTTTTTGATAGGAAAAAACACATACTGGATATGATGTAGATTTACTGATTCATATTTCATATTATACGTATATATTTTTTATAGTCCCTCCCTTCCTTCGTTCTCCCTTCCTTCTTTCCCTCCCTTCTTTCCTTTTCTTCCCTTGTTCTCTCCTTCCCTCCTTCCTCCTGTGTAGAATGTAGTGAAGAAACAACATAATGTTTCTACAATAGGTCATTAACCCTTTAATAGCAAGGTAAATATGGCAACGTAAATATCTCTCTCTGTCCGCTCTCTCTCTCTCTCTCTCTCTCTCTCTCTCTCCCTCCCTCTTCGTTCTTTGAGAATGTGACCTCATGCTGAACCTTATTTCGCCGCTTAATCAGTGAGTCAATAATCTCAATGGTCCTACATGCCTGCCGCTGGGACCGTCTTATTGTCGTGCGTAGCTGCAGCTGTGAGCGGGTGGCCGTCCTCCCGGTTCCTCTCCTCGGTCTTCTTCGCCGACTGCCGGGGAGGTTGCAGAAATGCAAAACCTTTATTTGCTTTGGCGTCTGCAAACAAACATATCCGCCATGGGCCTCGGATCACGCTTATCTCTTGTCTCTCTGTGTGAACCGTTTGCTCTCCCCCCCCCGCCCCGTTAAACCAAAGCGGACCGCTTATCCTCGCGCACGTTTACATTTTGTTAACTGCTGGTGTAAAAACGAGGCCGTTAGCATGATGCATTGTGGGTCACAAACAACGCGTACAGAGACTTATCAGTGCTGAAATCCACTCCAGCTGTTGGCTAATCAAGGGGACTTTGACAGCCTTGGCTAAAGCGCGGCGTGTGCTATGCTGTTTCATGTGTGTTGTGGTGTGTGTGGTGTGTGTGGTGTGTGTGTTTGTGTGGTGTGTGTGGTGTGTGTGTGTGTTCGTGTGTGTGTGTGTGTTGGTGTGTGTTCTGTGTGTGTGTGCACTATCTGCGTTGGTGAAGGTGGAAGATATCCATCAGCACCTTGAATGTGCTTGCATGCGGGCCCCTCTCACTGCACTGCACTGCACTGGTCACTTATCGTTTATCATTATACTTTATCATCACATGTTGCTGCTGCTATCGACTAGTAACCATTTTTATGCTCGTATAAGAATACTACTGTACTGCACGCGGACACTTTTAATACATTTTTTGCACCAACAGCCAGAGTATTACTACTTTACTTGTCACTTTTTACTTTGACCTATTACTTATTAGGTACTATATTACTAATTGTTCAGAGTTGTTTTAGTATTTATGTTTATAAGAATACGGTTCAGAAGAAAACCTTTTACTGTACTTACTAGGTACAGTTACTGATTGTTTGTAGTTGCTTCGAGGAATACTGCAAGAGTGAACGGGGAGTAAGCATTCCATTGTACTTCACCTTTAAATCAGCCAGACATGCCCGGGTTAGCCATCCAACTATTCATGGAAGCAACAATTCAACAAATCTTGTATTCGGGTTATCGGGTTATTTTTATTTATTACATCATTTGAATGAAACACTGTTCGATGCGTGGCAGCGGTGGATGCTCCGTGATTTTAATTGATTTCCGTCTTCTGCTTTGTTGTACGGGAGAGCGTTTAGCACAGCGGTGTGACCTGTAGTTGATGACTCGCTGCAGTATAAAGGCTTATGTGCTCAGGCGCCGCCATTAGGCTAATTACATTGAGCGAGTTGTGTGTTGGCTCGGCCTCGAGATGCTGAGACCTCCTCGGTGGCTGACAGACACCGCTCTGCCCGGCTGCCATAGACAACGTCTCATTTGGTTACACCGAAAATAATTGGAATGCGTCTTTGACAGCACTTTCGCTTTCTTCTTCTTCTTCTTCTTCTTATTTTTATATTATTTTTAATATTATGGTTAAAATATGTGTACGTTTTTTATTATTAGCATGATTGTTCTTTTTAGTATTGGTATCAGTATTATTATTTTATAATTATTATGATTATTATTATTTAAATATTAGTTTTACTGTAGTTTCTGTGTTTTATCTCTGGTGGAAGGGCAGGCATTACATACACATGCAACACGCATCGCGCTTTACAAAGAGCGATGCGGCGAGAGCGAGCGCTCCCAGTACTTCTCGATCACATCACCGCCTCTCGTAACGCTATTACTCTGCAATAATAACACATTATAAACAGCTACGTATTTTTTTATTTATTAATATTCCCCTCCCCCGACATAATCCTGTCAGGATAATCATATTTCAGACTGACACACACACACACACACACACACACATCAGCAGTGGCTGTATGCAACAGGCAGACTGCAGAAGTGAAGAGAGAAGAGAGAGGAGGAGAAGAAAGAGGAGGAGAGGGGAGGAGAGGGGGAGGGAAGGAGGGAGGATGGAGAGAGGGGGGGGGAGCGGGAGGGGAGGGGGGGAGATGTGATCCAGAGAATCCTGTTTTTTGTGGGGGGGATTGATTACAGGATTTATATTGAGACTGGAGACGGAAAGGCGATGGAGATGGAAGAGATACGGGATAGTAGGTGGGGTGGCGCGGCGCGCGGGGGGGGGGTGACTCCAAGGCATGGAGATAACAGCCAGGGAGATGGTTGGAGGTCAGATGTGGCTGTGATGTGGTGTTGCAAGCGCTTATGGGCACACAGCAAGGTGTGTGTGTGTGTGTGTGTCCGTGCTTGCGTGCGTGTGTGTGCACTCGTGTGCGTGTGCGCGTGCATATCAGTATGCGTGTCCGTGTGCGTGCGTGTGTGCGTCACTTCAGACATAGCTGATTAGACCAGGCGGCGTGCAGCGTTGTTGGCACTCAGTGCGGGCAATAAACACAGGACCGCTCACAGCGCCACACACACACACACACACACACACACACACACACACACACACACACTAATGTGTTTGGACAGCCAGCGTAACGCCTCCCGTGGTCCGTTTAGAATTACCTTGTTTTAGTCGTCTCTCCCTTTTTTTTTCGTGACTGCCAAGCTTGTGCTTCTATCAATTTTCACCCCGATTGATCCTGCGCGGCCGTCACCAGATAAGATAGACGCCTTGCCCGTGGAAAACAACAGACCTATTACGGTCGACCTTTGACTGCCAAATGCACAGCTTGTAAGGGAGGGGGGGGGGTGGGAGGGGGCGTGGCACATAAACGTGCAGCATTCACTTATTCCGCTTTTGCTTGTTAAGCGACACAGAAGGCTTTTCACTGGAGTGTATGTGCGTGCGTGTGTGTGTGGCTGTGTGTGTGTGTGTGTGGTGTGGTGTGTGTGTGTGTGTGTGTGTGGTGTGTGTGTGTGGTGTGTGTGTGTGTGGTGTGTTGTGTGTGTGGTGTGTGTGTGTGTGTGTGTGGGTGTGTGTGTGTGTTGTGTGTGTGTGGTGCGCATGCTAATAGCACTGGTTGTCATGCGTGCGTCTTTTTAAATGACGGATGAGGACGTAGTCGGCTTTCACGCCGGCCTTTTGTGATGAGTCCTGCATTTTAAATGGACTTTTTTCGGTTTAGTTTTTTTCTTGCCTTTCACAGCCTGTCATCTGAACGTTACTGGATGCCCTGAGTTTGTCTGACGCAGCAGTGCTTGAACGTCAATGCATGTACTGGAATCGTTTATCGTGCTGTCGTTCTGTGCCGTCGTTCATTTATTATGCTTACATGCATACATTCATAAATGCATACATATTATTATTGAGTGCATTTTTTTCCTTAGGTGCTGTGGCTACACTGCAAATGCATCTCTTAACACGTTCCCCAGGGACGTGTTAAGAGATGCATGTATGCACACTGCATTTGTCGCACTTACGCTGTGACCATGAAAAGGAGCTTGTATCGTCTCGGGGGGGGGGGGCAATCAGCATCACCACATTTGGGGGCGGATCAACTTATGCATTAGCCGTGTGAGACATGGTCACACGATCAGATCGGAGAGGCGACGTACGGTCCGGACGTATGGCGGACGTGAAATGACATCCGTTCGTGTTGCGTTCTGAAATGGGACGCGTCGTTGTCAAATGGAAAGAACGGGGGATGGTCAGGTCATCTGATTCCCGCAGAAAATTGATGACATGAGATCCACCCACCCTCCCTACCCCACCCATTAGCCAGCCAGAGGTTAAGCCCCGCCCTCAGTGAGTGTGGACAGACACGTTGTCGCCGGACATTAAAACGACAAAACACTCGACTGGAATGGAGAGGGTGCGGGGAGGGCAAGAGTTCCATTTATTAGATTTGAATGTAATGTGGGCGGCAGTAGCTCAGGAGGTAAGAGTGGGTGTCTGGCAACAGGAAGGTTGCTGGTTCGATCCCCGGCTTCCGCCTAGCTAAGTGTCGAGGTTGGCCCTGAGCAAGACACCACCTAACCCTAACTGCTCCTGACGTGTTGGTTTGTTACCTTGCATGGTTGACACCGCCGCGGTGTTGAATGGGTGAATGTAAATGCAATCCATTTACCAGCTAATGGTAAATGGATTGCATATAAGTGGATCCGGATGAGGTCTCATCCGGATCCACTTATGTCAGTTTTGCAGTAATCAATTTTCGTTTGTTTGTTTTCCCTCCCCCCCAATCTATAAAGCAATCGATCGCTCGGTGCTAGCCAATCACCATCCTAAAGGGGACAACCGTTTCGTGATTGATACATTTGTTGTGGCCGCTTGGACGCATGCCGGTTATAGTTTATTAATATCGATGTCTGGCCGTGGATCATTGGGCATTGACGCGTTTTGTTGTTTTTTTGCAGGGAATGTGCAGAAATAAGACAGAATGTGTGCGTGGGTGCGAGCGAGCGAGTGCAAGGTTGGTTTGTTTGTTTGTTTGTGTTGTTGCCGGGGATATTTTCTTCACACTCGACGCGTCTATATAAAGACTGTGTGTGTGTGTGTGTGTGTGTGTGTGTGTGTGTGTGTGTGTGTGTGTGTGTGTGTGTGTGTGTGTGTGTGTGTGTTGTGTGTGTGTGTTGTGTGTGTGTGTGTGTGTGTTGTGTGTGTGTGTGTGTGTGTGGTGGTGGTGGTGGTGCGTGCATGTGTTTTTCAAGCCTGATGAATGCTGCGCACCGTTAGCCGCCCGCGGCGTGGTGGTGGGCTAACGCGCGTAATACACACACAGCGGGCTACGTGGTTCAAGAAGGGGAATTATTGTCCATCGCAGGGTTAGGTTAGCTAACACATCGTCCTCATAAAACTAACAAAACAGGGGTCGGTTGGTTGGTTCGCTCTCGATTCTTAGATAGACACACACTGAGGCGAGGAGGAGGTGATGCCAGACAGGGGCAGGAGAAGGCGAAGATGATGAGTAATGGCTAAGCGTGGCCAGTGTAGCGCAGCGGTGACAGTGGGGAGGAAGAGGAAGACGAGGCATGGGAGGTGTTTCTCTGGACTCTTTCATGGCTCTATCTCTCTCGTTTTCTGTCTTAGGTTCTTTATCCCGATCGCCCTGCAATCTTCTTATATTTCTAACCATCCCATCTCTATTTCTTCATTTTCTGTGTCATCTCTTTATTTCTTTCCTTCCAATAATTACTCAATTACTGTCGTTCTTTTTCTTTCTTGCTTTACTATAAGCCATCCATCTTTCTTTTCATTCTGTTCTCCCTTTCTTCATTCTGTCCTTTCTGTTCTATCTTCCTCTCTCCTGCTGCCTCTACGGCCTCTTCATCTCGGGACTTTTTGCCTTCCTTAATGAGCACCCCGAAGGCCTGCAACAGCAGCAGCAGCAGCAGCAGCAACCACAAGTAGCAGCAGTAGCAGTAGCCAGTAGCCAGTAGCAGCAGCAGCAGTAGCCAGTAGACAGTAGCAGCAGCAGAAGCAGCAGCAGCAGTAGTGGTGCACATGTGCATCTCACATGAACTAAATCCACGTCAACTAGGCGGTGAACTCGGTCACCGTGGCGCCAGAGCTGTCGAAACAACAGCTGAGTGAACTGACAGATCTCTCCCAGATCTCTCGACCCTC
>PIJE02001120.1:15000-20733 GCA_002895965.2 Coryphaenoides rupestris | reverse complement strand
GCTAACAGGAGCTTCTCTGGTTTCTGGAAGTGCGGGCCACTCTCCGGTGAATTCCCCCGCACCAAGCGTGGGTATTCTCCCGAGGCGACTGGTTGTTTGCGTGACGTTGCAGTAGCTCAGGAGGTAAGAGTGGGTTGTCTGGCAACAGGAAGGTTGCTGGTTCGATCCCCGGGCTCCTCCCCCTCCTAGCTAAGTGTCGGTGTCCCTGAGCAAGACGCCACCCTAACCCTAACTGCTCCTGACGTGTTGGTCGTTACCTTGCATGGTTGACACCGCCGTCGGTGTATGAATGGGTGAATGTAAATGCAATCCATTTACCAGCTAATGGTAAATGGATTGCATATAAGTGGATCCGGATGAGGTCTCATCCGGATCCACTTATGTCAGTTTTGCAGTAATCAATTTTCGTTTGTTTGTTTTCCCTCCCCCCCAATCTATAAAGCAATCGATCGCTCGGTGCTAGCCAATCACCATCCTAAAGGGGACAACCGTTTCGTGATTGATACATTTGTTGTGGCCGCTTGGACGCATGCCGGTTATAGTTTATTAATATCGATGTCTGGCCGTGGATCATTGGGCATTGACGCGTTTTGTTGTTTTTTTGCAGGGAATGTGCAGAAATAAGACAGAATGTGTGCGTGGGTGCGAGCGAGCGAGTGCAAGGTTGTTTTGTTTGTTTGTTTGTTTGTTTGTGTTGTTGCCGGGGATATTTTCTTCACACTCGACGCGTCTATATAAAGACTGTGTGTGTGTGTGTGTGTGTGTGTGTCTGTGTGTGTGCGTGCATGTGTTTTTCAAGCCTGATGAATGCTGCGCACCGTTAGCCGCCCGCGGCGTGGTGGTGGGCTAACGCGCGTAATACACACACAGCGGGCTACGTGGTTCAAGAAGGGGAATTATTGTCCATCGCAGGGTTAGGTTAGCTAACACATCGTCCTCATAAAACTAACAAAACAGGGGTCGGTTGGTTGGTTCGCTCTCGATTCTTAGATAGACACACACTGAGGCGAGGAGGAGGTGATGCCAGACAGGGGCAGGAGAAGGCGAAGATGATGAGTAATGGCTAAGCGTGGCCAGTGAAGCGCAGCGGTGACAGTGGGGAGAAGAGGAAGACGAGGGCATGGAAGGTCTCTCGTTTTCTGTCTTACGGTTTCTTTATCCATCTCCCTGCCAATCTTCTCTATATTTCTAACCATCCCATCTCTATTTCTTCATTTTCTGTGTCATCTCTTTATTTCTTTCCTTCCAATAATTACTCAATTACTGTCGTTCTTTTTCTTCTTGCTTTACTATAAGCCATCCATCTTTCTTTCCATTCTGTTCTCCCTTTCTTCATTCTGTCCTTTCTGTCCTCTTTTCTTTCCTCATTTCCTAATTTCCTTATGTTCTTTCCGTTTCTCCATCTTCCTCTCTCCTGCTGCCTCTACGGCCTCTTCATCTCGGGACTTTTTGCCTTCCTTAATGAGCACCCCGAAGGCCTGCAACAGCAGCAGCAGCAGCAGCAGCAACCACAAGTAGCAGCAGTAGCCAGTAGCCAGTAGCAGCAGTAGCCAGTAGCCAGTAGCAGCAGTAGCCAGTAGACAGTAGCAGCAGCAGCCAGTAGCCAGTAGCAGCAGTAGCCAATAGACAGTAGCAGCAGCAGCAGCAGCAGTGGTGCACATGTGCATCTCACATGAACTAAATCCA
The DNA here is from genome assembly GCA_002895965.2 of Coryphaenoides rupestris. Taxonomy (NCBI): domain Eukaryota; kingdom Metazoa; phylum Chordata; class Actinopteri; order Gadiformes; family Macrouridae; genus Coryphaenoides; species Coryphaenoides rupestris. Next base: position 19,047 of record PIJE02001120.1, on the reverse strand, counting down.
CGTCAACTAGGCGGTGAACTCGGTCACCGTGGCGACAGAGCTGTCGCAACAACAGCTGAGTGAACTGACGGATCTCTCCCAGATCTCTCGACCCTCCCCCCACCCCCACACACACACCCCCGTGTGTGTGTGTGTGTGTGTACCTTGAACCGAGAGCCAGTTCAAGGTAGGGTGGGTGTAATGTAATGCGTTCCCACCCGTTTCCTCTCCTGCCTCCTTACCCTACACACGGGTGCCGCGATCGTCGCCGCCCGCTGATGCGATTCATGGCAATCTTTATTTTGTTTACGGTGAAACCGCTAATCGTTTCGTCACACGGGGGCTATGCTGAGCCCCCTCAGACCCACAGGTAGAAAACATGTCATGTCAGCGCTCACTTGTATGTGTGTGTGTGTGTGTGTGTGTGGTTGATGGCCGTTTCATCCTGTGTGCCTTCCACCACAGGTGTGCAGCAGCCTCACCCAGCCCCAGAACCTAGCCTAACCTAGCCTAGCCTGACCCGGGCCAAGTGAGGCTCCTTAAACCAGCCACCAGCCACACACACACACACACACACACACACACACACACACACTCTACATGCCCCCTCCCCCCACCCTCCCCCCAACACCTTGACGGGGGGGCTGCCCGTCAAGGTGTCTGGACTCCAGCGTGTCTTCAAGCTGTCCTACTGTGTCCCTGTCCAATTAGTGTAGCGAGGCACGTTCATCGCGCCATGACTACATCACAGGAGTTGGGCCCGTGCTTCTTAGTGCTTCTTTTTGCGTTTGACGCGGTCGATATACAGCAGCTCGGAGCTGGGAGCCCACCAGCTGGCTCTTAGCGTTCGGCCTTTTAACCCCAACTCTTCACAGTTTGTGTGGTCGGCTATTTACGCGCTGCATTAAGAGCCATTCACAGCTTTCGGCGGGACTTGAGCCGAATGTAGAACTCTCCGGTGCAAGCTGTGGTGAATATTCTGTTACTCACCACAGACTCACTTGTTGAAACTGACCGATCGTGGGAGAGAAACGCCTACTGTCTGTTATTTTTTGCCGGAGAGTTCTGCACCGGTCGAGTTGTGGCTAATTGTGGCGAGTCACGTGGGGTTTGTTTTTTTTTACACTGCGCCGTTGAATTCCACACCCCCTGGTTACTTTTCACCGCGCACACGCATGCATCCACGCACGCACGCACACACACACACACACTAGCATCAAGCACACACACACACACACACACACACACACACTACACACACACACACACACACACCACACACACACACACAACACACACACACACACACTAGCATCCAAACCACAGCGCGCGCACGACAGCCACAACACACACAACATACGCAATCAAAAACACACAAGCACTTTGGCCATACTGTTGAAATGAACGGCACACACGCGACAGAAAAACAACAAGAAACTACACACAACCGAACCAAACCTGCAGTGAACTTTTCATTCCGCCTGTTGCGCCTGGCAGAAGCTCAACCAACAGCATGAGAGGGAAGCTAAGGAAATGTCAGACTCGTCCCCCTGAGAACGGTTTTTTGCTTCCGGCTAACCCTGACGGCCCATCCGGGGAATGTGCGTCATGCGCTTCGTTTTCTCGTATTCGACGCGCGTGAAAAAGCTTTTAATGTCACGTGTTTAACCCGTGTTAAAAGCTGCGTTGTTAATTGCACGCTCCATTAACAGCCACCGCCACCACCGTTGTTGTCGGTTAATGAGGGGTTTCCATGGTAATGGTATTTAATGTATGCTGTCACGTTTGGGGAGGTACACAAACAGAGGCGCATCACACGTGACACACATGAGCTAGTTGTGTGTGTGTGTGTATTTGTGTGTGTGTGTGTGTGTGTGTGGTGTGTGTGTGTGTATACAGATAACAACATGCAGATAACATCCTCTCAGAGTCCGAGAGGATTTCTGGTATTTCCTCAGTGACTCCTCCATCCGGCCTTCTAATCAACCAGACGGCCCGCCCCCTGCTGTCCTGTCCTTGTAATTCCTCATGTACCCCCCCCCCCACACACACACACACACACACACACACACACACACACACACACACACACACACACACACACACACACACACACACACACACACACACACCGCAGCTCCTCATGTCCATTCCGGGTGGGATTTTTGGAAAGGGGCAAGACTGTTGAGATAAATCCTCAGCTGGCCGTGTGCCACCAAAGTGGCGGCAGCATCACAACGTCATCATCGTTGTCGTTGTCGTCGTCAACCAATCGGATCGCTTGGCCCACGCCCCCCCCCTCCTCCCCGCCCGCCTCCCCAAGACCGACCCACAGTGGGAGAAAAAGGTACAGGACTTTACTGAGTCACACTGGCAGATCCAAAGACGGCTGCAGACAGAGCCCCGGTGTGGGGGGATTTGGCAGAGAGGGAGGTGAAGGTGGAGGCGGAGGGAGTTTTTAGACTGATCGGTGAGCAATGAATTCAGCTAAAGCTAAAGCGATGATATTGGTGCCCCTGACAGGAGTGTGGAGCCGGCGACCGCCACAGATAAAAGTGAAGGGAAAGTACTACATTAGAAGGTCAGATAATGTCCAAGACGGCCTTGGTTCTTGGCCTGTCTCTGCGTGAGCACGCACACACACACAGATACACACACACCTCCCCTCAATTGGGGATGGAGGGAGGGAGGGAAGGAGGGAGGGGGGAGAGAGAGAGAGAGAGACCCAGCTCAGGCAATTGAAATGCTATGGGGGAGCTAGCATCGTTAGCATGCCAATCAGGGCCGCTGGGTGCTTATTTAGCAGGGCTGTCTGTCTGGCGCCCGCCGCTGTGTGTGTGTGTGTGTGTGTGTGTGTGTGTGTGTGTGTGTGTGTGTGTGTGTGTGTGTGTGTGTGTGTGTGTGTGTGTGTGTGTGTGTGTGTGTGTGTGTGTGTGTGTGTGTGTGTGTGTGTGTGTGTGGAGGCACACACACACACACACATTAGCGTGTGCGCTGAAGGATGCCGAGCGAGACGCATGGTGGGCGGGCGGTGGGAAGGGACCCGGGGAAGGCAGCGGAGAACTACAACAACAAATTGATGTGAAGCAGTGAATGAAACGAAATAAGTGGAGGAGGGAGAGAGAGACAGGGGGAGAGAGGACAGGGGGAGAGAGAGAGGTTGTAGCCCGACAGAGTGGAGGACCGAGGGGGGCGAGAGAGCTTGGGAGCCGACGCAAAGGGAAAGACCGTTCGCAGGCTTCAAAAGGATGAGAGAGAAGGAGGGAGGGATAGATAGAGAGAAAGAGGGAGGGAGATTGAGAGAGAGGGAGGGAGGGAGCTATAGAGAGAGAGAGAGAGGGGGAGAGGAGGGAGGGAGATTGAGAGAGAGGGAGAGAGGAGAGTGTGCGAGCACATGGGTTGTTAAAAGTTGAAGTGCATGGTTTCTGCTGTCGCCATGACAACAGAGTCATGACAAGTGTCGAGGTGTCCCTGAGCAAGACGCCACCGAGCCCTACCTGCTCCTGACGTGTTGGTTGTTACCTTGCATGGTTGGCACCGCCGTCGGTGTATGAATGGGTGAATGTGAGGGGGGGGGGTCTTCTCTGTGGTACCACCAGGGAGCCACACATTGTCTGCTCCTACTACTACTACTACTACTACTACTACGACTGCTACTCCTTTGTGCATTGAGTAATTAAACGCTTCTGATTTTAATATGTGCTTACAAAGAAGGAAGCCATCCGCTATGCGTGACTGTGACTGCGATCCAACGCCTTAAGTCGTGTCAGTGAGATGGCTAAATGCAAACAAGCGAAATTTGCCACATTTTGCTAATCACGTCAAACTACTCAAAGAGACGCTTCACGCCAAACACGTTTAAAAAAAAAAATGTACGTCCAGTGTGAACGTAAAATGTAACGACACTTTCGCCGCGGGAGAACGACGATAGTTTGAAGACGGACCACGTCGTCACTGTTTCAGATCCACATGGGATCACGCGTGAAAGTGGTCCCGGCGTTGTTCTGCGGGCTGTTTCCACCGCTCCACCGCGACACATTCGGAGTCGAGGCGGTCCCCGGTTCAAGC
>PIJE02001120.1:0-12500 GCA_002895965.2 Coryphaenoides rupestris | reverse complement strand
TTACATGTACATTTACATTGACGGCATTTGGCAGACGCTTTCATCCAACTTGCGATTTACAAAGAATACATTTGTGGAAAGAGACAGCATTACATCGCTGTGGTGCATAAAGATAAGAATAGGACATGATGCAAGCATTCATCATTTCCCGGTTAATAAAACACGTTTCATAATTGTATAATTGGTAGCCTGCATAATAGCTGGGATAAGAGCAGAAGTGCCATTACCAATATCTAGAGCAGAGTGCATTACCAACATCGAAGAACATACAATATGCTAAACAATGCTAAGTACTATTATTATTATTATTGATGATTAATTAATTATTAATTATTTCAGTTTAACACCCAGCCAGTACTGTTTCCATAGTTACACCATCACCCAGCCAGTAATGTTTCCAATCACACCATCACCCAGCCAGTACTACTTCCATAGTCACACCCTCACCCAGCCAGTACTGTTTAGTTTAGTCCCAAGTTAGTGTTAGTGCAAGGGTTAGGAGAGAGAGGGGGGGGGGGGGGGGGGGTGTTATGCAGAGTCCAGGTGAACTCTGAACAGGTGGGTCTTGAGTCTCTTGCAGAAGACCTTCTACGCTGGTGCAGTGTAGAGCATCCTGACAGGAAGCATCACTGCCACTATTGGCACTACACTCCTCACCCTGCAGGACCTGTACTCCAGGAGGTGTCGAACCAGAGCCTGCAGGATCATGAAGGATCTTCACCACCCCAACGACTGCGGTCAGGCAAGCGCCTCCGCAGTCACGCTTCTTTCCGCAGGCCATCAGGACTGTGAACTCTGACCTCACCAGGGCCCCTCCACCGCCCCTCCCACGCACACACTCACACACTCCTTCTTGAGGAGTGGGTTGATTCTGTCCTTGAAGGTGGTTGGAGGTGTTGATTAAGGTCTGCGAGGAACGGAGGATGGTCGCCCGTGATGTCTTGGAGAAGGGAGGAGGGGTCGGGTCTAGGTGGGGCAGGTGGTGGCGTGGTTGGATTCAACACAGCCTGTTGACTTCATTCAGAGGAGAGAGGGGCGATGCAGGTAAGGCTGACAGGGGTGGGTGTAGGGAGAGGGAGGAGAGCAGCATGCAGGTGAAAAGAGGAGGTGATGTCTTCACCTTCTTTGTAAGTAGGTGATCAGCTGAGAGGGAGGAGGGAGGGAGGGTTGAGGAGGGAAGAGAAGCATTCATTACGAAGGAGCTAAAATGATGAACGCTGGGATCTCTGTTGACAACTCCAGCGGAACTTAATACGACTGTTGTGCACTAGTTGCCATGACGAACACCGCTTTTAATTTACAGGTATACACACAGGCCTCTCAGATGTTAAATACACCATCACAAGCACAACACCACACACACACACATAATCGACACAAAGAGCACAGCGGGATATTGGTTTTCCAACCCTTCATATCCGGTTTATTGTTCAAATATTATTGAGCACGGTGTACGACACGGTACAAATACACAGCGCATACACACCCACTCGTACAGATGTCAGATAGGGAACCACACGGCACGCGCACACACACACACACACACACACACTAGTCTCAAGACAATATTTGTGTTAAAGGGTTCAAAGGAGTGATTAAGGATCTGGTGACAGCAAAGATCAAAATCTGAAGAATATTTTCTTTTTTTTATTGAGAAATCTCACCGTAAGACAATGAAGTCACATGTAGTGTTTACTTGGGAAAACATGAGAAATGATGCGCGTGTGACAGCGCTTACAACCTGAATATAGAATTATATTAGCACAATTTTCTTGGGAATGTTGTGTATAGGCCGACGCTGGGGCAGGATACCGGGAATTCTGTTCTCGGGTAGATTTTGTGCTTTCCGTTGTCTCTTTGTTTTTTTTAAAATGATCCACTAACCGTATTTTTTTCCTCCGTAAAACTCAAAACGCGTGTGAAATAAATGGACTTAGAAATGGCAACCAGTTCTGGTTTAGCTGTTCGGCATCAAAGCCGATTACGCACAAATAAAATACAAGTAAAACAAAGGTGACCACGTCTTGATCTTGATCACAATCTTTATCATCACCATCATGTCATCACAGTAAACCTCCATCAATAAAATATATCACTCAAGAATATGACCAATTTATATCATTTCAACACTTGATTAGTTCAGACGAAAATGGTCTCGTTTTTTAAAACAACAGGATCGGTGACTCAACATCAACTTTTTGATTTCACAAAGCGTACCCAGAAACCTAAAAACACAGATGGAAGACATCGCTATGACATGCTGAGAGGTTTTCAGGCAATAACAGTGAATGTATCATCATCACATCGTCTGTCGTCGTCATCGTCATCATAATGGCTGCCATCTTCACCACAGGTCATGATAGATACGCCCTGGTTTCCGTGCTGTGCTAACTAACTAGCAACAGTGCTAATTAGGGCTCAAACCACTCAAAGTACATAAACCTACCAATTCAGGATGGATCAGGGAATAGGAGTCAGGCCTACAGCACGTTAACCACCGCACCATTTGCCAAAATGACTTCAATAAATAAAAAAGGGAAGAGACGGCATCGATATTGACCAAATATATGTATATTTAAATAGGAACCCCTTTTAATAAATCGCCAAATCACGCATTTTTGTAAGAAACGTGTGTCCTAATGATAGTCCCAATGACAGTACTTTATGAACTGGGACAATCCAGCGAATGCCAATTAATCATAGTGTTTGTATATTTTTAAGTTAACAAAAAAAAAACGAATCGCAGAAAACAAGTTTAGGCATTTCCAATGGGGGAGCACACACACACTCACACCCTCACACACGCCGTACTTACAATTGGGCATACATTTGGTTTTTGAGGTCCTGGAGCGTACATCACGGAACTACAGAATTTGGAGGGGGTTTAAGTGTTTTTCAGAACAAAAAGAACTCATCACTTTGGGTATGCTTTATTGTGTTATTGCTGCCTACACCGAAGGCAGTTAGTCGAAGTGTCGCTACACGCCCATGCTGGGATCTGCTTACTTTCAACGCGGTCCGTTACAAATCTCACCCAGAACTGCAATTTACGCGGTTCAAACGTGATCAGACCGAAACCGGGTACAAAAGGAGAGCGAAGAAGAGTATGTTTTGAGTCCATTTTTTTATTGTTGTTGACGTGAAAAGGTTGTCTTGAACTACAAATGTGACCAGTCTGCGCTGATGCAGGCCAATAGACGGCAATAGCGTCAAAATATCCGGACGGTTCATGTGGGCTCACACATCGTCCCGTGAAACTCGGAACAGTACGGTAATATCCTGGAGGGCACTCCATGAGATCTTCTTTGTTCCAACTATTTTCAGCGGGGGGGAAATCACATGTTTCACAACAAACTATTAAAAAAAAAAGATCTAAATTTAGATAAAAAGGCGGGTTTTTTTTTCTCATGACTAGTGACCAAAACGATGGAAGAGCCTCAGGAATCGGGGTCACATGTCTTCCACGTGGTGCAAACCGAAGCGGCACACACAACGAAAACAGACCAGTGGATCTCTCGCTCTGTCCACAATGAAATAAAATAATAATAATCAAATCGGGTAATTTCCCTTTTTTTCGAGCGGCTGACACAGCTGGACGACTAGCCTGTTAGCGTACGCACGTTAACGTGGGGTCGAGTCGGGGCGAGTTATGATTACTATTTTGGCCGGGCCACAGCTAGTGCGTCCTGCTAACTTAAAGAGTTCAAAACGCACTGGAGGTGGCCGGTTGGTTGGTCGGTTGGTTGGATGGATGGATGATGCAGGACGCTCGGATACAGACTGTTCCTCTGCCGTTGTTCCATTCCTCGCACACCGCCTGACCGCTGACCTCCAAGCTAGCCGGGGCTGACGGACCGTTTCTCTTTTTTAACGTAGTCACTTCCTGTCGTCCCGGCGGAGACGGCCGCGTAGTGCTCTCCTTAGTGTTGCCCGGGGGCCGTGTGGCGGCGGCGGAGGGGGCCGTGGGGCCACCAGCGGCGGGGCCACCGGCAGCCATTAGGCCCGCCTCCGTTCTGCAACGTCTCCTGCTTGTATTGGTGCAGGGCGCGACTGACGGCATCCTCCACCAACCGCTTGCTCACCCGCTGTAGCTCTGCGTCGCTGGGCTCCCGGCGCTGCCGCCCACCTGCGGAGAGGGGGCACCGAGAACATTAACATCTGGTCCACACACACACACACCTACACCCACACACACCCACACCCACACACTACCCACGCAGACTTGTGCCTAGACACACAAGACGAGCTCAGAGGGGGGAAAAAAAGACAGAAATAGACAAAGAAAGGGAACAGGAGTATAGGATACAGAAAGAGTCTGAAAGAGTCCCACAGCGCGGAACTAAACATGAAAGCCATTAGCTTGTCATTAGCTCATGAGGGACGGATCCCAGAATGCGTCGGCAACAAAAAGACTGGATGCACCGACGGATGGATGGGTGGGTGGAGAATGCGTCAGATGGAGAGCAGAGCTGAACAGCAGCCCTCTCTGCAGCGTTTCAAATCAAATGCATGACGGTGGTCTTGATGAACAGAAAGGGGCATTCGCGCGCAATTTGAACCACACGCACATAGACACGCACATGCACAGAGGCGCACACACACACACACACAGAATTGTGTGTGTGGAGTACGAAACCAAACACTAATCCTGTGATCCGAGTGAAACCTATTTTCCCACTGGGAGGAGGACCTGTTTGTTTGCATTGGGAGGAACACATGAAGAGTCATTACTCTGACGGTGGCCTTGCTTTGACAGCCAACTGACAAATTGCCTTGATTGCCAGCTTGATTTTCTACACGACCATATTTTATAGACTGAAAATAAAGGAGTTGGGACCGTGACACAAGCTCAAAGAATTTGACGTTTAATTAGTATTCCGTGCAGGCTTATAGGAAGCTATTTATACACAGATTACCCATGTGTACAAACTGAAATAAGGTCTCATTTGACTGTGCATTTGTGTGAGTGAATGAGTGAACGCACCGCTGATAACCAACGCGCGCCGTTGAACCCTGTGATCTGCGGAGAGATTTACATTGAAGGACAGCAGGCTCGACTAAATGTTTCGGGTTCCAGTAGAAATCCGACGCGTTCTGTGAAGCGTCACGGTTTAGGCTCGTGTTTATGCGCAAAAAGAAATCTCACGGCCCCACACTTAATACGCAATCCCCCCTCAAAGAGACTCCATGTTCGTCGATGGTGTGTGCAACAGAACGCATTGGCCTTTTGTGTCTTTCATGACTCACGTGAGACGAGAGAAGTGATGAAAGAACGGATTGGTTTTGTGCCCCGACAGCACAGCCACTCAACGCACCCCAGAGGACTCCACACACAACACAACAGAGAGAGTGCTGGGGTCTACATTTACGGTCAACTCCAGGAGTACTTTGACTCTCTGCTAACCCACCTGCATTGGCGGTTGTTTGTCAATTTGCTCATGCGTCCTGTTATCGGTTACTGTGACTCGTACTCTGTGTGCGCAGTGTGTGTGTGGTGTTAGATTACTCAAGAAATATCTGACTCATAAGTCATGGCGAAAGGGTCAATGTTTGAGCCATTGCACAAGATAAAACTCCTCGTGGGAACTTCAAAGCTATATGACATTTTTACAACTATAGCTCCAACCTTTAGCAGCGTGAAAGACTTGAGAAATGACGGTCACGAGATAAAGGTGAATTCCTCTGTCAGCAGCTCGGAAAGGTGAACATGACAGATAAATGGATGCCGGTCAGCCGCAAAGATTCACTTACCTTTCTTTCGTCGTTTATTAGAGCTCCACTGTAGTTTTGTCAGCGGTTTTTATTTACGACAATTAACATTCTGACTGATTTTGGTGTAAAAAAGGGCCTCACTTTTGTATGTTTTTCAGTTTGGATTACACACAATACTACAGATGTGTTACTTTGTGAACATGATACAAAAAAAGTATTTTGTATTCAATATACAACTACAGTTAAAAATAGAGAATTAAAGTCATTAATACAATTATTTCTCAAGTGGTTTGAGTATAATGGATCAAGTTTGAACTTGGGGGACCGTTTGATTTACAGGTCATTGGAGTGCAGCATCAGCATGTCATAATCACAATCAATTTCAGCAGGCGCTTGTGACTGGTGTGTCATCATATATAAAGAAATCTTCTTTTCTTGAAAATAAAGAGAAAATTACTTGCAGATTCAAAGTCTGTGATTCAATTCAAACAATTCAGTGATTCACTCGTTGTCTGCATCGCTTTTGATTACATCGCGGATAGACATCGGCAATTGATCGTTTTGAGCTTTTGAAGGATGTCGCTCGTTACGGGTGAGTTGAGGCGGAGGGGAGGGGAGGGGAGGGGGACGGGAGGGGAGGGAGGGGGACATACCTTCTCTGCGTTTGGAAGTTTGGAGTGGGCTGGACCCAAGTCTGCAACACAGAACACAAACACGGCATGAAATGACAAACAATTGACAAACCAAAAAATGGACAAAACAAAAACCCATCCGAAGACATTATGGCATATATACAGTATATATATATATATATATATATATAAAAATGGTAAATGGCAAATGGATTGCCTTTATATTGCACTGTTATCCAAAGCACTTTACAGTATCGCCTCACATTCACCCGTTCATACACCGACGGCGGTGCCAACCATGCAAGGTAACAACCAACACGTCAGGAGCAGGTAGGGTTAGGTGGCGTCTTGCTCAGGGACACCTCGCGTTTGAGTTGGCTGTGCTGTCGGGGACAAAACCAATCCGTTCTTCATCACTTCTCTGGTCTCACGTGAGTCGTGAAAGACACAAAAGGCAATGCGTTCTGTTGCACACACCATCGACGAACATGAGTCTCTTTGAGGGGGTTGCGTATAAGTGTGGGCCGTGAGATTTCTTTTTGCGCATAAACACGAGCCTAAACCGTGACGCTTCACAGAACGCGTCGGATTTCTACGTGGAACCGAAACATTTAGTCGCAGCTGCTGTCCTTCAATGTAAATCTCTCCGCAGGATCACAGGGTTCAACACGCGCGTTGTTTATCAGCGGTGCGTTCACTCATTCACTCACACAAATGCACAGTCAAATGAGACCTTATTTCAGTTTGTACACATGGGTAATCTGTGTATAAATAGCTTCCTATAAGCCTGCACGGAATACTAATTAAACGTCAAATTCTTTGAGCTTGTGTCACGGTCCCAACTCCTTTATTTTCAGTCTATAAAATATGGTCGTGTAGAAAATCAAGCTGGCAATCAAGGCAATTTGTCAGTTGGCTGTCAAAGCAAGGCCACCGTCAGAGTAATGACTCTTCATGTGTTCCTCCCAATGCAAACAAACAGGTCCTCCTCCCAGTGGGAAAATAGGTTTCACTCGGATCACAGGATTAGTGTTTGGTTTCGTACTCCACACACACAATTCTGTGTGTGTGTGTGTGTGCGCCTCTGTGCATGTGCGTGTCTATGTGCGTGTGGTTCAAATTGCGCGCGAATGCCCCTTTCTGTCCATCAAGCCCACCGTCATGCATTTGATTTGAAACGCTGCAGAGAGGGCTGCTGTTCAGCTCTGCTCTCCATCTGACGCATTCTCCACCCACCCATCCATCCATCCGTCGGTGCATCCAGTCTTTTTGTTGCCGACGCATTCTGGGATCCGTCCCTCATGAGCTAATGACAAGCTAATGGCTTTCATGTTTAGTTCCGCGCTGTGGGACTCTTTCAGACTCTTTCTGTATCCTATACTCCTGTTCCCTTTCTTTGTCTATTTCTGTCTTTTTTTCCCCCCTCTGAGCTCGTCTTGTGTGTCTAGGCACAAGTCTGCGTGGGTAGTGTGGGTGTGGGTGTGTGTGGGTGTAGGTGTGTGGGTGTGTGTGTGTGGACCAGATGTTAATGTTCTCGGTGCCCCCTCTCCGCAGGTGGGCGGCAGCGCCGGGAGCCCAGCGACGCAGAGCTACAGCGGGTGAGCAAGCGGTTGGTGGAGGATGCCGTCAGTCGCGCCCTGCACCAATACAAGCAGGAGACGTTGCAGAACGGAGGCGGGCCTAATGCTGCCGGTGGCCCCGCCGCTGGTGGCCCCACGGCCCCCTCCGCCGCCGCCACACGGCCCCCGGGCAACACTAAGGAGAGCACTACGGCGGCTGTCTCCGCCGGGGACGACAGGAAGTGACTACGTTAAAAAAGAGAAACGGTCCGTCAGCCCCGGCTAGCTTGGAGGTCAGCGGTCAGGCGGGTGCGAGGAATGGAACAACGGCAGAGGAACAGTCTGTATCCGAGCGTCCTGCATCATCCATCCATCCAACCAACCGACCAACCAACCGGCCACCTCCAGTGCGTTTTGACTCTTTAAGCTTAGCAGGACGCACTAGCTGTGGCCGGCCAAAATAGTAATCATAACTCGCCCCGACTCGACCCCCACGTTAACGTGCGTACGCTAACAGGCTAGTCGTCCAGCTGTGTCAGCCGCTCGAAAAAAGGAAATTACCCGATTTGATTTGATTATTATTATTTTATTTCATTGTGGACAGAGCGAGAGATCCACGGGTCTGTTTTCGTTGTGTGTGCCGCTTCGGTTGCACCACGTGGAAGACATGTGACCCCGATTCCTGAGGCTCTTCCATCGTTTTGGTCACTAGTCATGAGAAAAAAACCCCCGCCTTTTTATCTAAATTTAGATCTTTTTTTTTTAAATAGTTTTGTTGTGAAACATGTGATTTCCCCCCCGCTGAAAATAGTTGGAACAAAAGAAGATCTCATGGAGTGCCCTCCAGGATATTACCGTACTGTTCCGAGTTTCACGGGACGATGTGTGAGCCCACATGAACCGTCCGGATATTTGACGCTATGCCGTCTATTGGCCTGCATCAGCGCAGACTGGTCACATTTTGTAGTTCAAGACAACCTTTTCACGTCAACAACAAAAAAAATGGACTCAAAACATACTCTTCTTCGCTCTCCTTTTGTACCCGGTTTCGGTCTGATCACGTTTGAACCGCGTAAATTGCAGTTCTGGGTGAGATTTGTAACGGACCGCGTTGAAAGTAAGCAGATCCCAGCATTGGGCGTGTAGCGACACTTCGACTAACTGCCTTCGGTGTAGGCAGCAATAACACAATATAAGCATACCCAAAGTGATGAGTTCTTTTTGTTCTGAAAAACACTAAACCCCCTCCAAATTCTGTAGTTCAGTGATGTACGCTCCAGGACCTCAAAAACCAAATGTATGCCCAATTGTAAGTACGGCGTGTGTGAGGGTGTGAGTGTGTGTGTGTGCTCCCCCATTGGAAATGCCTAAACTTGTTTCTGCGATTCGTTTTTTTTTTGTTAACTTAAAATATACAAACACTATGATTAATTGGCATTCGCTGGATGTCCCAGTTCATAAAAGTACTGTCATTGGGACTATCATTAGGACACACGTTTCTTACAAAAATGCGTGATTTGGCATTTATTAAAAGGGGGTTCCTATTTAAATATACATATATTTTGGTCAATATCGATGCCGTCTCTTCCCTTTTTTATTTATTGAAGTCATTTTGGCAAATGGTGGCGGTGGTTAACGTGCTGTAGCCTGACTCCTATTCCCTGATCCATCCTGAATTGGTAGGTTTATGTACTTTGAGTGGTTTGAGCCCTAATTAGCACTGTTGCTAGTTAGTTAGCACAGCCACGGAAACCAGGGCGTATCTATCATGACCTGTGGTGAAGATGGCAGCCATTATGATGACGATGACGACGACGACGATGATGATGATGATACATTCACTGTTATTGCCTGAAAACCTCTCAGCATGTCATAGCGATGTCTTCCATCTGTGTTTTTAGGTTTCTGGGTACGCTTTGTGAAATCAAAAAGTTGATGTTGAGTCACGATCCTGTGTTAAAAACGAGACATTTTTGTCTGAACTAATCAAGTGTTGAATGATTATAAATTGGTCATATTCTTGAGTGATATATTTTATTGATGGAGGTTTACTGTGATGACATGATGGTGATGATAAAGATTGTGATCAAGATCAAGACGTGGTCACCTTTGTTTTACTTGTATTTTATTTGTGCGTAATCGGCTTTGATGCCAGAACAGCTAAACAGAACTGGTTGCCATTTCTAAGTCATTTATTTCACACGCGTTTTGAGTTTTACGGAGGAAAAAAGATACGCTTAGTGGATCATTTAAAAAAAACAAAAGGAAACGGAAAGCACAAAATCTACCCGAGAACAGAATTCCCGGTATCCTGCCCCAGCAGTCGGCCTATACACAACATTCCCAAGAAAATGTGTGCATAATATAATTCTATATTCAGTTGTAAGCGCTGTCACACGCGCATCATTTCTCATGTTTTCCCAAGTAAACACTACATGTGACTTCATTGTCTTACGGTGAGATTTCTCCAATAAAAAAAAGAAAATATTCTTCAGATTTTGATCTTTTGCTGTCACCAGATCCTTAATCACTCCTTTGAACCCTTTAACACAAATATTGTCTTGAGACTAGTGTGTGTGTGTGTGTGTGTGTGTGTGTGTGTGCGCGTGCGTGCGTGTTCCCTATCTGACCGTCTGTACGAGTGGGTGTGTATGCGCTGTGTATTTGTACCGTGTCGTACACCGTGCTCAATAATATTTGAACAATAAAACCGGATATGAAGTTTGGAAAACCAATATCCCGCTGTGCTCTTTTGTGTCGATTATGTGTGTGTGTGTGTGTGTGCTTGTGATGTGTATTTAACATCTGAGAGGCCTGTGTGTATACTGTAATTAAAAGCGGTGTTCAGTCATGGCAACTAGTGCACAACAGTCGTATTAAGTTCCCGCTGGAGTTGTCAACAGAGATCCCAGCGTTCATCATTTTAGCTCCTTCGTATAAAGTGCTTCTCTTCCCTCCTCAACCCTCCCTCCCTCCCTCCTCCCTCTCAGCTGATCACCTACTTTACAAAGAAGGTGAAGGACATCACCTCCTCTTTCACCTGCATGCTGCTCTCCTCCCTCTCCCTACACCCACCCCTGTCAGCCTTACCTGCATCGCCCCTCTCTCCTCTGAAGAAGTCAACAGGCTTGTTGCATCCAACCACCCCACCACCTGCCCCCCTCGACCCGATCCCCTCCTCCCTTCTCCAAGACATTACGGGCGACATCCTGCCGTTCCTCACGACCTTAATCAACACCTCCAACCACCTTCAAGACAGAATCAAGCCACTCCTCAATAATGAGTGTGTGAGAGTGTGTGGGTGGGAGGCAGGCGGTGGAGGGGCCCTGGTGAGGTCAGAGTTCACAGTCCTGATGGCCTGCGGGAAAGAAGCGTGACTGCGGCGGCGCTTGCCTGACCGCAGTCGTTGGGGTGGTGAGGATCCTTCATGATCCTGCAGGCTCTGGTTCGACACCTCCTGGAGTACAGGTCCTGCAGGGTGAGGAGTGTAGTGCCAATAGTGGCAGTGATGCTTCCTGTCAGGATGCTCTACACTGCACCAGCGTAGAAGGTCTTCTGCAAGAGACTCAAGACCCACCTGTTCAGAGTTCACCTGGACTCTGCATAACCCCACCCCCCTCTCTCCTAACCCTTGCACTAACACTAACTTGGGACTAAACTAAACAGTACTGGCTGGGTGAGGGTGTGACTATGGAAGTAGTACTGGCTGGGTGATGGTGTGATTGGAAACATTACTGGCTGGGTGATGGTGTAACTATGGAAACAGTACTGGCTGGGTGTTAAACTGAAATAATTAATAATTAATTAATAATCAATAATAATAATAGTACTTAGCATTGTTTAGCATATTGTATGTTCTTCGATGTTGGTAATGCACTCTGCTCTAGATATTGGTAATGGCACTTCTGCTCTTATCCCAGCTATTATGCAGGCTACCAATTATGCAATTATGAAACGTGTTTTATTAACCGGGAAATTATGAATGCTTGCATCATGTCCTATTCTTATCTTTATGCACCACAGCGATGTAATGCTGTCTCTTTCCACAAATGTATTCTTTGTAAATCGCAAGTTGGATGAAAGCGTCTGCCAAATGCCCTCAATGTAAATGTACATGTAATGGTGTGTAGTTAGAAATTACAAACCGTTGACCAGGATCAACTTTTATGTGGTCACCCTTTCTAACCCAAAAGTCAGCCCTTGAGCACCGTAAGACACACTGCTATGGGGCTGTCCTGTTCATCCCCTGTTACTCAACAGCAGATGATTCACAGTGGACAACATGCTGCTCCCACACAGCTGCTGTGTTCCTTGCAAGCCTCTCACATCTAACAGCATTGTGGTGTTTCTTTAGACATAACGCGCTTTCTCTTTATATGTTCTTTCTTTCTTTCTTCCTTCCTTCCATATTGCACATGATGATGAAAGGTAATATTGCTAGGTAATATTGAAAAGTAGTATTGCACATGATATTCACAAAATTACACATTACGATGAGATAGTTCACACACACATGCCAATTTGAGCGTTGGAATATATGTTCAGAAAAATTAAGCAAGTGTTTATCTGAAAGGGGAAAGTTGATCGGGCCTTCCGA